>WBZZ01000749.1:217500-220000 GCA_019918135.1 Paulinella micropora
TAATACTATATCTGAGGCGTACTGATGCAGCTAATGGCATATCCTCAACGGACATAAGCCTCCAATACCCTTGTTCGAGGTCCTCCACCCCCCGTGTCAGTCTCTCGCCTGATGATCGGGGCCACCGATGGAGCTCCTGAGGGCAAGACTGCACTAAGCCGAGGTTATTCCGCAGTCCCAGTAACCTCTTGCAAGACGTCACCGAATGTGCAAGTGCATACACCAAGCGCGGTTGCTAGAGCTGCCTCGAAACCCCACCCATAACAATCTGGTGTCTGCTGGGTCCTGGGCTATCAACCAGCATATGCGGAGTTTAAGATCTTTTACGCGCGCAACGACCCTCCTCCCCAGCATCTACCACCAAAGGGTTATGAGTTGGCGTCACAGTTTAACGCCTTGAGGCCATTGGGCTGGAACTCTGTTTAGCAAGTGTGACTAGGTTTTTTCATCGGGATTTCCCTCAAATATGTCACAGTCAACACTCCAAGGCAGATTTACTATATCTGAGGCGTACTGATGCAGCTAATGGCATATCCTCAACGGACATAAGCCTCCAATACCCTTGTTCGAGGTCCTCCACCCCCCCGTGTCAGTCTCTCGCCTGATGATCGGGGCCACCGATGGAGCTCCTGAAGGCAAGACTGCACTAAGCCGAGGTTATTCCGCAGTCCCAGCAACCTCTTGCAAGACGTCACCGAATGTGCAAGTGCATACACCAAGCGCGGTTGCTAGAGCTGCCTCGAAACCCCACCCATAACAATCTGGTGTCTGCTGGGTCCTGGGCTATCAACCAGCATATGCGGAGTTTAAGATCTTTTACGCGCGCAACGACCCTCCTCCCCAGCATCTACCACCAAAGGGTTATGAGTTGGCGTCCCAGTTTAACGCCTTGAGGCCATTGGGCTGGAACTCTGTTTAGCAAGTGTGACTAGGTTTTTTCATCGGGATTTCCCTCAAATATGTCACAGTCAACACTCCAAGGCAGATTTAATAATAATAATAATAATAATAATAATAATAATAATAATAATAATAATAGTGCTTCTCTGTCAATGGCTGATGCATTTCTGCACATGCGCCTCCATCGTCTCACCCGTGAGGGGAGTACGAAGAATTGACGATAAGCTCTAATGACACCCCCGCAAGGGCAGTTCCAACACTTCCAGACGGGCCGGTATGTTCAATGAAAATACTGGTCCAGAAATAGACCGGTATGTTCAATGAAAATACTGGTGGCACCGACGGGAATCGAACTGGCGACAGGGCCCAGATGGTAGAACTTGACCACTGGGCTATCACGGTGTCCAATAATCATAATAATAATAACAACAATAATAATAATAATAATGGCAATCTGGTGAGTTGATAAAGGCGCACGTTCCCATCGCTCGCCGCTGACAGATACACACTATCTATACATAGATATGTACATATGATATGTGAGCATGGACCTGTAAGCTGGGGTCGTCTCGCTGTACCCACGTCAGAGCCTCCTGCAAAGCCTCCTACGCACAGCATGTGCTAGCTTATGTTCATATGTCATACATCATGTCAGTATATCATGTCGTGTTATGTTACGTTACGTTACTTTATGTTGCATTATTTTACATTACGTTATATGTTCTGTTCTGTTCTGTTCTGTACGCTAGGGTGGTTGCGCTCTATCCACGTCAGAGCTTCCTGCAGCATATCTCATGTTATGTTCACATGTTGTATGCCACGGTTATGTTATGTTATGTTTATGCTATGTTATGTTACGTTATGTTACGTTATGTTATGTTATATTATGTTATGTTATGTTATGTTATATTATATTATGTTTGTTATGTTATTTTATGTTTTGTTGCATGCCATGTTATGCTATGTTACGTTATGTTATGTTACGTTAAGTTACGCTATGTTGCATAATGGTGCATTACGTTATATGTTCTGTTCTGTTCTGTTCTGCTCTGTTCTGTTTTGTAAGCTAGGGTGGTTGCGCTGTATCAACGTCAGAGCCTCCTACAGAGCCTCCTATACACAGCATAGTAGCAGCAGCAGCAGCAGTAGTAGCAGTAGTAGTAGTAGTAGTAGTAGTAGTAGTAGTAGTAGTAGTAGTAGTAGTAGTAGTAGTAGTGGTAGTAGTGGTAGTAGTAGTAGTTAGTAGTGCAAGTGGCAGTAATACAGCAAGCAACTGCAATATGAGTGAGGCATAATTTCAATAGTCTAGAAGAGAGTACAATGTGGTATCATGTAGTGTGATGTATAAATATAATAGCGTGCAATAGAATAGAATATAATGTAATCGAGAGAAGTATAATGTAATCTCATGTTCTGTAATGTATAATACAATATGATACAACTCCCCTCCCGACGCTCCATCCCTCTCGACCTACCTACCTACCTACTTACCTCTCTCTCTCTCTCTCTCTCTCTCTCTCTCTCTCTCTCTCCTTCCCCCCCCCCCCCCCCCCCCTCTCTGCTTTACCTCGCCGCTGATGGAAGGCGCCTCAACGGAGCA
>WBZZ01000749.1:235000-242500 GCA_019918135.1 Paulinella micropora
TGCCCAATAGTATTCTAGAGGCTCTGACCTGCATCATCCCCCCAAGTTATGATGCCACTAAACAGGCACATTTTGGCAATGCCACCCCAAACCACTTCTTTCCAGGTCTGCGGTTTTGGAATTTCAAGTTCAGCGGTCACATTTTGTTTTTGTTTTCAAGTTGTCCTCACCTTAGAGCAGGACTGAGAGATCCGTCATGGAGCCCAGTCGCAACATCCAAGTGTTGTGCCGGGTTCGCCCCCCAAGCGAAAACGAGAAGAAGGACGGATTCCATCCCTGTTTGCAGATCGAAAACAATACAATCAAAGTCGCCGATGACAAAGTGTTCACCTTTGACCATGTGGCAGATGACTCTGTGTCTCAAGCCGAAATATTCGAAAAAGTTGGCAAGCCGATCACGGATACGTGCATGAAAGGTTATAACGGTACTATTGTGGCCTATGGTCAGACAGGCTCTGGAAAAACACATACTATTCAAGGGAAGGCAACAAAAGGAAACGATCGTGGGCTCATGCCTCGTGTCGTTGATTACCTGTGTGAGTCGATCACACACAATGAACGCAAGTTTCCAGACACTAAGTACACCCTCAAGGGATCGATTTTAGAAATCTATAAGGATCATGTGTATGATTTGAACACTTCCGAAAATGTCGCCTTGAATCTGCGTGAGGACCCCAAGAAGGGAGTTTTCGTGGAAAATCTGACGGAAGAGATCATTGCAGGACCCAGCGATGCCTTGAGCTTGCTGGGAAGGGGCCAAGCTAACCGACGAGTGGCTGAAACGGCCATGAACCGAGAAAGCTCTCGTTCGCATTGTGTCTTCTCTCTCATGATCACATCCAAGAAGACATCGCCGGATGGACTGACCACAGAACGGTTTTCGCGCTTCAACCTCATCGACCTTGCCGGGTCAGAGAGACAAAAGATGACCAACGCGTCTGGAGACAGACTGCAAGAAGCTAGTCGCATCAACGCGTCGTTGTCTGCACTCGGTCACTATAGATACCTACCTACCCATCTATCTATCTATCTATCTATCTATCTATCTATCTATCTATCTATCTATCTATCTATCTATCTATCTATCTATCTATCTATCTATCTATCTATCTGTCTATCTATCTATCTATCTATCTATCTATCTATCTATCTATCTATCTATCTATCTATCTATCTATCTATCTATCTATCTATCTATCTATCTATCTATCTATCTATCTATCTATCTATCTATCTATCTATCTATCTATCTATCTATGAATCTATCTATGAATCTATCTATGAATCTATCTATGAATCTATCTATGAATCTATCTATGAATCTATCTATCTATCTATCTATCTATCTATCTATCTATCTATCTATCTATCTATCTATCTATCTATCTATCTATCTATCTATCTATCTATCTATCTGTTTGTCTGTCTGTTTATATCTATATTTATCTATCTACCTATTCATCCATCTGCAAAACATCTATGTATTGATAGTTGTTTTCCTAGACAGAGAGTAAGATAGTTGTTTTCATAGAGACAGACAGACAGATAGACAGATAGATAGATAGATAGATAGATAGATAGATAGATAGATAGATAGATAGATAGATTAGATAGATTAGATAGATTAGATAGATTAGATAGATTAGATAGATTAGATAGATTAGATAGATTAGATAGATTAGATAGATAGATAGATAGACAGATAGACAGATGCATAGGTAGATAGATGGATAGATGGAAAGATGGATAGATGGAAAGATGGATAGATGGATAGATGGATAAATGGAAAGATGGAAAGATGGATAGAGTGGATAGAGTGGATAGATGGAAAGATGGATAGATGGATAGATAGATAGATAGATAGATAGATAGATAGATAGATATATAGATAGATATATAGATAGATAGATAGATAGATAGATAGATAGATAGATAATATATTGAGTGATGCCGAGCAAATACGATATATATATTTGTATATCTATTGTATATCTGTGCATATTCAATATGTGGCACAAGATTTCCACTTGAGCTATCGTCACCTCCCCTGCCACGCAAATAGATAGACAAATAGACAACTAGAGCGATGTAACACATTGCATACATTACTTCCTCCAGGGCTAGATCACAAAGTTAATAGATAGATAGATAGATAGATAGATAGATAGATAGATAGATAGACAGATCGTTAGTTTACCTACCTATCTATCTATCTATCTATCTATCTATCTATCTATCTATCTATCTATCTATCTATCTATCTATCTATCTATCTATCTACCTACCTACTCATCTACCTACTCATCTACCTACCTATCTACCTACCTTCCTACCTACCCATCTACCTACCCATCTACCTACCCATCTACCTACCCATCTACCTACCCATCTACCTACCTGTTATCCATCCGTCCATCCAACCCTCCTCGCATTCCCTCTTCTAGCTATAAGCATCAATAGGTAAAGGACATCATCGGCACTGGCAAGCATCAATAAGCGATAATAATGCTAATATATATCATGTACATGAATAATAGATTTCAGGTCGCTCTATGTGTGTGCAGGCAACGTGATCTTGGCTCTCATGGACATCATCGCTCGCACTGGCAACGCGTCAACAATCACCATAATGATAATATAAAAATTAAGCACACAAATGATAAATTTTCATGTCGCTGTATGTGTGTGTGGTCAGGCAACGTGATCATGGCCCTTGTGGACATGGCGCGCACGGGCAAGAAGCGCCACGTGCACTACCGAGACTCCAAACTGACCTTCCTGCTGCAGGTGACATGACAAGAGCAACTCCGCACAGCACAGCAAAGCATAGCTTAGGCATAGCATAGCATAGGCATAGCATAGGCATAGCATAGGCGTAGCATAGCATAGCATAGCATAGCATAGCATAGCATAGGCATAGCATAGGCATAGCATTGCATAGCATAGCATAGCATAGGCATAGCATAGGCATAGCATAGGCATAGCATAGGCATAGCATAGCATAGCATAGCATAGCATAGCATAGCATAGCGTAGCATAGCATATCCATAGGCATAGCATAGGCATAGGCATAGCATAGGCATAGGCATAGCATAGCAAAGCATAGCATAGGATAGCATAGCATAGCATAGCATAGCATAGGCATAGCATAGGCATAGCATAGCATAGTATAGCATAGCATAGACATAACATAGACATAGCATAGCATAGCATAGCATAGCATAGCATGGCATAGCATGGCATAGCATAGGCATAGCATAGGCATAGCATAGGCATAGCATAGGCATAGCATAGGCATAGCATAGCATAGCATAGCATAGCATAGCATAGCATAGCATAGCATACATACATACATACATACATACATATGTGCCTACGTCAGGACTTGCTGGGAGGTAACTCGTTGACATCGTGGACTGTCTGTCATACATACATACTAACTTACTTGCCCATACATGCATACTAACTTACTGACTTGCCCATTTCAGGACTCGCTGGGAGGTAACTCGTTGACCCCGAACATCGCGGGCTGTCTGTCCCTTACTTACTTACTTACTTACTTACTTACTTACTTACTTACTTACTTACTTACTTGCTTACTAACATGCTCACTGCAGGACTCTAACTCGTTGACTTACCTCGTGGGCTGTCTGTCACCCACCGAGAGCAATACTTACTTGCTTGCTTACTTGCTTGCTTACTTGCTTGCTTACTTACTTACTTACTTCTTTGCCCATTCAGGACTCGCTGGGAGGTAATTCTGTGACGTACATCGTGAGCTGTCCGTCCCTTACTTACTTACTTACTTACTCCCTTCCTTTCTTCTTTACTTTGGTCAGGATTCGCTGGGAGGTAATTCCTTGACCTACATTGTGGGATGTCTGTCGCCCGCCGAGAGCAACTTCGCCGAGACCATCTCCACACTCAAGTTCGTGCAGCGCGCCAAGTATGTCAAGAACAACGCCAAGGTCTAACTAGCTAGCTGTCTATCTCTGCCTTCCGTCTATCTATCTATCTATCTATCTATCTATCTATCTATCTATCTATCTATCTATCTATCTATCTATCTATCTATCTATCTATCTATCCATCTGTCTGTCTGTCTGTATTTTTAATCTGACTGTCAATATGTTCTGTCTGTAGGTCAACACGGACCAGCATATCTGTCTGTCTATCTATCTATCTATCTATCTATTCAATTTATCTATCTATTTATCTATCTATTTCTATCTATCTATCTATTTCTATCTATCTATCTATCTATCTATCTATCTATCTATCTATCTATCTATCTATCTATCTGTCCATCTGTCTGTATTTTTATCTGACTGTCAATATGTTCTGTCTGTAGGTCAACAGGACCAGAGCGTATCTGTCTGTCTATCTATCTATCTATCTATCTGTCTATCTATCTATCTATCTATCTATCTATCTATCTTTCTATCTATCCATCTGTCTGTCTGTCTGTATTTTTATCTGACTGTCAATATGTTCTGTCTGTAGGTCAACACGGACCAGAGCGTCTGTCTGTCTGTCTATTGATCTATCTATCTATCTATCTATCTATCTATCTATCTATCTATCTATCTATCTATCTATCTATCTATCTATCTATCTATCTATCTATCTATCTATCTATCTATCTATCTATCTATCTATCTATCTATCCATCGCTATCTGCCTGTGTGTACATTAATCAGGTCAACGAGGATCAGAGCGGGGGCGTGCTTGTGCTAAAAAAGGTACACACATCCATTATACATGCATGATACATGTAGGTAGGTAGGTAGATAGATAGATAGATAGATAGATAGATAGATAGATAGACTAAAGGTGCTCAGAAAAATAAACATATACGCATTACATATGCATGCAAACACGTACAAGTACGTAAACGGACACAACATATGCATATACGTATTATGTGCATATATACGTATACATACACAAATGCATATACATACATATCCATGTGCAGGAGTGCGAGAACTTGAAGCGCTGCACACATAAAATATTCACATATGTAAGCATATCCATACATGCACATGTACAATCACGTATAGATATACACATATGTGTGCAGGAGTGTGAAAGCTTGAAGCAGCGTATCCGTGAGCTCGAGTCCATGCAGCAGGCCAACAACCGCCGGTCACTACTGTTGTTCTTGTCCTTGCTATTCTTTGTTGTTGTTGTTGTTGTTGTTGTTGTTGTTGTTGTTGTTGTCACTGTTATTGTAATTGTAATTGTTATTGTTGTTGTTGTTGTTGTTGTTGTTGTTGTTGTTGTTGTCGTCGTCGTCGTCGTCGTAGTCGTCGTCGTCATAGTCGTCGTCGTCGTCGTGGAGTCCATGCAGCAGGCCAACAACCGCCGATCAAGCGATTATTATTATTACTATTATTATTATTATTATTATTATTATTATTATTATTATTATTATTATTATTATTATTATTATGGACACCGTGATAGCCCAGTGGTCAAGTTCTACCATCTGGGCCCTGTCGCCAGTTCGATTCCCGTCGGTGCCACCAGTATTTTCATTGAACATACCGGTCTATTTCTGGACCAGTATTTTCATTAAACATACCGGCCCGTCTGGAAGTGTTGGAACTGCCCTTGCGGGGGTGTCATTAGAGCTTATCGTCAATTCTTCGTACTCCCCTCACGGGTGAGACGATGGAGGCGCATGTGCAGAAATGCATCAGCCATTGACAGAGAAGCACTATTATTATTATTATTATTATTATTATTATTATTATTATGGACACCGTGATAGCCCAGTGGTCAAGTTCTACCATCTGGGCCCTGTCGCCAGTTCGATTCCCGTCGGTGCCACCAGTATTTTCATTGAACATACCGGTCTATTTCTGGACCAGTATTTTCATTGAACATACCGGCCCGTCTGGAAGTGTTGGAACTGCCCTTGCGGGGGTGTCATTAGAGCTTATCGTCAATTCTTCGTACTCCCCTCACGGGTGAGACGATGGAGGCGCATGTGCAGAAATGCATCAGCCATTGACAGAGAAGCACTATTATTATTATTATTATTATTATTATTATTATTATTATTAGGGAGTACATAGGCCATTGGTCCTTTTCAATGGGCTGATTGGTATAAAGCTCCTAGAGTAATGTTCTATGCCGTCACTTCCTTTATTCCACCGATTGGTGTGGAGACTTTCCTTATGGAATGGAGGACTGGATGCACATGGCCTTTTGGCTCAGCAATTGGCAGGAGATACATTATTATTATTATTATTATTATTATTATTATTATTATTATTATTATTCATCATTATTATTGTTATTATTATTATTGACACCGTGATAGCCCAGTGGTCAAGTTCTACCATCTGGGCCCTGTCGCCAGTTCGATTCCCGTCGGTGCCACCAGTATTTTCATTGAACATACCGGTCCGTCTGGACCAGTATTTTCATTGAACATACCGGCCCGTCTGGAAGTGTTGGAACTGCCCTTGCGGGGGTGTCATTAGAGCTTAAGTGGTCACCGTGATAGCCCAGTGGTCAAGTTCTACCATCTGGGCCCTGTCGCCAGTTCGATTCCCGTCGGTGCCACCAGTATTTTCATTGAACATACCGATCCGTCTGGACCAGTATTTTCATTGAACATACCGGCCCGTCTGGAAGTGTTGGAACTGCCCTTGCGGGGGTGTCATTAGAGCTCATCGTCAATTCTTCGTACTCCCCTCACGGGTGAGACGATGGAGGCGCATGTGCAGAAATGCATCAGCCATTGACAGAGAAGCACTATTATTATTATTATTATTATTATTATTATTATTATTATTATTATTATTATTCCCTGTCGCCAGTTCGATTCCCGTCGGTGCCACCAGTATTTTCATTGAACATACCGATCCGTCTGGACCAGTATTTTCATTGAACATACCGGCCCGTCTGTTCTTCGCTTATCGTCAATTCTTCGTACTCCCCTCACGGGTGAGACGATGGAGGCGCATGTGCAGAAATGCATCAGCCATTGACAGAGAAGCACTATTATTATTATTATTATTATTATTATTATTATTATGGACACCGTGATAGCCCAGTGGGTCAAGTTCTACCATCTGGGCCCTGTCGCCAGTTCGATTCTCGTCGGTGCCACCAGTATTTTCATTGAACATACCGGTCCGTCTGGAAGTGTTGGAACTGCCCGTGCGGGGGTGTCATTAGAGCCTATCGTCAATTCTTCGTACTCCCCTCACGGGTGAGACGATGGAGGCGCATGTGCAGATTTGCATCAGCCATTGACAGAGAAGCACTATTATTATTATTATTATTATTATTATTATTATTATTATTATTATTATTATTATTATTATTATTATTAGGGAGTACATAGGCCATTGGTCCTTTTCAATGGGCTGATTGGTATAAAGCTCCTAGAGTAATGTTCTATGCCGTCACTTCCTTTATTCCACCGATTGGTGTGGAGACTTTCCTTATGGAATGGAGGACTGGATGCACATGGCCTTTAGG
>WBZZ01000749.1:247500-250000 GCA_019918135.1 Paulinella micropora
AGATATAGTATTATTATTATTATTATGGAGGGGTGCACAGTATGGCACCCCACGGGAAGAGGAGGTGGTTGGGCCTCTTCCCACTGGTTTCGAGGCTATGTCGTTGTGTTGGCTCCGAGGCTATGTTGTTGTGTTGGTTCCGAGGCTATGTTGTTGTGTTGGTTCCGAGGCTCTGTTGTTGTGTGGGTTCCGAGGCTATGTCGATGTGGGTTCCGAGGCTATGTTGTTGTGTTGGTTCCGAGGCCATGTCGTTGTGTTGTTTTTTATAAGACATACACCACGTGGGATCAAAGGGGTATTTACATTCCGCGATCTAGGGGTGGTGACGGGTTTCGAGGCGTCCCAGATACTTACCACAAAACGTCCTCATGCGCTGGCAGACCGCATGAAATGTCTGCTACCCCTGTGAGTACCTCCATGCGGGCCCTACCCAGTCTCGTGGAGCTTTCATGCGGGGAAGATCAATCATTTGTAGTTGATTTCCTGCAAGCTACCCGACACTGTGCGGGTAGCAGGGACTTCCTTTAGGGGCCTTCTATGCAGGATGGTTAGAGTCACTCTTCCCTCCCCAACATACTCACTGTAGTCCCTGTTGGGTCGAGGGATGGAGGCGCATGGCCCTCGGGCTCAGCCATGACAGATCAATATATATATATATATCTATATATTTATATATATATTATTATTATTATTATTATTATTATTATTATTATTATTATTATGGACACCGTGATAGCCCAGTGGTCAAGTTCTACCATCTGGGCCCTGTCGCCAGTTCGATTCCCGTCGGTGCCACCAGTATTTTCATTGAACATACCGATCCGTCTGGACCAGTATTTTCATTGAACATACCGGCCCGTCTGGAAGTGTTGGAACTGCCCTTGCGGGGGTGTCATTAGAGCTTATCGTCAATTCTTCGTACTCCCCTCACGGGTGAGACGATGGAGGCGCATGTGCAGAAATGCATCAGCCATTGACAGAGAAGCACTATTATTATTATTATTATTATTATTATGCCATTAGCTGCAACAGTACGCCTCAGATATAGTAAATCTGCCTTGGAGTGTTGACTGTGACATTATTAGATTTGTATCAGCCATTGACAGAGAAGCACTATTATTATTATTATTATTATTATTATTATTATTGGACACCGTGATAGCCCAGTGGTCAAGTTCTACCATCTGGGCCCTGTCGCCAGTTCGATTCCCGTCGGTGCCACCAGTATTTTCATTGAACATACCGGTCTATTTCTGGACCAGTATTTTCATTGAACATACCGGTCCGTCTGGAAGTGTTGGAACTGCCCGTGCGGGGGTGTCATTAGAGCCTATCGTCAATTCTTCGTACTCCCCTCACGGGTGAGACGATGGAGGCGCATGTTCAGATTTGCATCAGCCATTGACAAAGAAGCACTATTATTATTATTATTATTATTATTATTATTATTATTATTACTACTTCTAGTAGTAGTAGTAGTAGTAGTAGTAGTAGTAGTACTACTACTACTACTACTACTATTATTATTATTATTATTATTATTATTATTATTATCATCATCATCATCATCATTATTATTATTATTATTATTATTATTATTATTATTATTATTATTATTGTTGTTGTTGTTACCGCCATCATCATCATCATCATTATCATCATCATTATCATCATCATTATCATCATCATTATTATCATCACCATCACCATCATCATCATTATCATTATCATCATCATCATTATTATCATCATCATCATCATTATTATTATTATTATTATTATTATTATTATTATTATTATTATTATTATTATTATTATTATTATTATTATTATTATTATTATTAACCTCGGCTTAGTGCAGTCTTGCCCTCAGGAGCTCCATCGGTGGCCCCGATCATCAGGCGAGAGACTGACACGGGGGGTTGGAGGACCTCGAACAAGGGTATTGGAGGCTTATGTCCGTTGAGGATATGCCATTAGCTGCATCAGTACGCCTCAGATATAGTATTATTATTGTTATTATTATTATTATTTGGACACCGTGATAGCCCAGTGGTCAAGTCCTACCATCTGGGCCCTGTCGCCAGTTCGATTCCCGTCGGTGCCACCAGTATTTTCATTGAACATACCGGTCCGTCTGGAAGTGTTGGAACTGCCCTTGCGAGGGTGTCATTAGAGCCTATCGTCAATTCTTCGTACTCCCCTCACGGGTGAGACGATGGAGGCGCATGTGCAGATTTGCATCAGCCATTGACAGAGAAGCACTATTATTATTATTATTATTATTATTATTATTATTATTATTATTATTATTATTATTATTATTAGGGAGTACATAGGCCATCGGTCCTTTCCATGGGCTGATTGGTATAAAGCTCCTAGAGTAATGTTCTATGCCGTCACTTCCTTTATTCCACCGATTGGTGTGGAGACTTTCCTTATGGAATGGAGGACTGGATGCACATGGCCTTTTGGCTCAGCAATTGGCAGGAGATACATT
>WBZZ01000749.1:262500-265000 GCA_019918135.1 Paulinella micropora
GGCTCAGGACGAGGCCGCGGAGGTTGCTAGGTATGCGTATGTATGTATGTATGTATGTATGTATGTATGTATGTATGTAATGTATTTATTTTTTGTATTTATGTTATGTTAAGTAAGTAAGTAAGTATGCATGTATGTGTATGTATGTATGTATGTATGTATGTATGTATGCAGGCTGCAGAGCGAACTGGGCAGCAAAGCAAGGTATTGTATTGTATTGTATTGTATTGTATTGTATTGTATTGTATTTTATTGTTGTGTTTTGCATTGTATTGTATTTGCATTATGTCGTATGCTGTACTTGCATTGTCTTGTCTGCTACAGCGAGCTGAAGACGGCGTTGTACTGTGTCGTATTTGTATTGTATTTGTATTGTATTGTGTGCCATAGTTCTATTGTGTTGTATTATGCCATAGCGAGCTGGAGACGGCGCTCGCGGAGGTGGCAGACTTGAAGGTCAATACACATACATACTAATACACAAAACATACATACATACATACATACATACATGCATACATACATTACATGAATACATACAGGCCACGGTTGCAGCGTTGGACAAGCAGAGCTGAATACAAACACACGCACATACATACATACATACATACATACATACATGCATACAAATATGCAGGCCACGTTTGCAGCGTTGAACAAGCAGAGCTGAATACAAACACACGCACATACATACATACATACATACATACATACAAATATGCAGGCAGCGGTTGCAGCGTTGGACAAGCAGAGCTGAATACAAACACACGCACATACATACATACATACATACATACATACATGCATACATACATGCATACAAATATGCAGGCAGCGGTTGCAGCGTTGGACAAGCAGAGCTCAATACAAACACACGCACATACATACATACATACATACATACATACATACATACATGCATACAAATATGCAGGCAACGGTTGCAGCGTTGGACAAGCAGAGCTGAATACAAACACACGCACATACATACATACATACATACATACATACATACATACATGCATGCACACATACATGCATACAAATATGCAGACCACGGTTGCAGCGTTGGACAATCAGAGCTGAATACAAACACACGCACATACATACATACATACATACATGCATACATACATACATGCATACAAATATGCAGGCCACGGTTGCAGCGTTGGACAAGCTGAGTTTCAACTACGAGATGCTGCAGGAGGACCAAGAGGTAGAGAGAGAGAGAGAGAGAGAGAGAGAGAGAGAGAGAGAGAGAGAGGGAGGGAGAGAGGGAGAGAGAGAGAGAGAGAGAGAGAGAGAGAGAGAGAGAGAGAAGAGAGAGCGAGGGAGGGAGGGACGGAGGGAGAGAGAGCGAGAGGGAGGGAGGGAGGGAGGGTGGGGGAGGGGGGGGGGGGCGAGGAAAGGGAGGGAGAGAGAAGGTAAGTCGAGTTTCAACTACGAGACGCTGCAGGAAGACCAAGAGATAGAAAGAAGGGTGGGAGGGGGGGGGGGGGAGGGGAGGGAGTAAGGGAGAGAGAGAAAAAGAAGAGAGAGAGAGAGAGAGAGAGAGAGAGAGAGAGAGGGAGGGAGGGAGGGAGGGAGAGAGAGAGAGAGAGAGACAAGGGACAAGACAGCACTGAGTTTCCACTCAAGCTACTGCAGGCGCAGCAAGAGGTGCGAAGCGCCTTGCGTGCGCAAACTGCAGGCTCTAGTCTTTTGTTGGAGCGCAAAGCGGTGAAGCAGCAATAACTTGCCCACCTCAAGAAAGAACATTCTGCCTACTAACCCAACTTCCGACCTACCTACCTATCGATCTATCTTGTGTGTTGTAGTCCTTGTTGGAGGACCAGGCTGTGAAGGAGCAGCGCCTGACTGAGCTGAAGAAGGAACTGGCCCTGCGCGACGGACAGCTGCAGGACGCAGAGGACAAGGTGCAAGCGACCTGCTGCTTCTTCTTCTTCTTCTTCTTCTTCTTCTTCTTCTTCTTCTTCTTCTCTCTTCTTCTTCTCTCTTCTTCTTCTCTCTTCTTCTTCTCTCTTCTTCTTCTCTCTTCTTCTTCTCTCTTCTTCTTCTCTCTTCTTCTTCTCTCTTCTTCTTCTCTCTTCTTCTTCTCTCTTCTTCTTCTCTCTTCTTCTTCTCTCTTCTTCTTCTCTCTTCTTCTTCTTCTTCTTCTCTCTTCTTCTTCTCTCTTCTTCTTCTCTCTTCTTCTTCTCTCTTCTTCTTCTCTCTTCTTCTTCTCTCTTGTTCTCTCTTCTTCTTCTCTCTTCTTCTTATCTCTTCTTCTTCTCTCTTCTTCTTCTCTCTTCTTCTTCTCTCTTCTTCTTCTCTCTTCTTCTTCTTTCTTCTTCTTCTTTCTTCTTCTTCTTTCTTCTTCTTCTTTCTTCTTCTTCTTTCTTCTTCTTTCTTCTTCTTCTTTCTTCTTCTTCTTTCTTCTTCTTCTTCTTTCTTCTTCTTCTTCTTCTTCTTCTTCTTCTTCTTCTTCTTCTTCTTCTTCTTCTTCTTCTTTTTCCTC
>WBZZ01000749.1:282500-285000 GCA_019918135.1 Paulinella micropora
ACTCCGAACGAACGTGGAAGATCAGAGGTCATCAAAAACCACATATGTGTAACAGATCGTTCACCTGTCTTTGCATTTTTGTGTTGTATTTCTGTTCTTCCACACTCTATGCAGTCGACCAACACAGTATGTGTTTGGTTTTTGTTTGTGTTAGGGTCACCCCTCTATCACCCAGCAAGATCCTCTTTGCTGCTCATCGTGCTCTACAAGTGTACCAACGCTACCTGGCCTACCCCTGGCAACGTGGAATGTTTGCCAACTCACGCCACGACGATCCCCTGTCGCGTATCCGCGAGCACAAGACGAAATGCTTGGACCCTTTCACCATACTGGGCGTCTACCATGGTCTTTTGCCCTCTGAAAAGAAGTTTCTGAAGGAAGTGGAGGAAGGTAAGTCTACTCCTCTCACTACGGACCTCTCGTGGACACAATCAACGCATTTCAAAGAGGATTCATTCACTAACTACTCTGGTGAATACAGGAACGTTCTACTCAAGGCAATCAAGGACAAGCAAACAAATTTGCATCATCTACCATTCGTACCAACACCATCACTCACGCTGATGTGCAATCCCAACGTGACGGCCCACGACATCTACCAGGAGTATTTGGGACCTACAGACTCTGCAGCTCAGCAGGAGGCTCTCTGGAATCAACTGGGTACTCTCATCCCTCTCGAGGTATATGTTAATCATTTACCTATTTCGACGTCGATGCCTGGAGCACCTGGATCACTTCATGGAGTGGTACTTCCAGCCCCTGCAAGCACCCCAGTCACCGTGCCTCCATCGACCCTGATTGGTTCGACGCCAGCAACAGCCCTGGGAAGTATCCCTCCGGGACTTGCACCACTGACTCACCCATCAACGAGCCCTACTGCACCATCAACGGCTGCAACATCGCCCCCCGTAGCTACCCCATCGTTGGCCTTTACTCCAGTTACGATGCCTGCGGGTGCAACAGCATTGGCCCCCATTGGTAGGGTACCTCCCATCACCCCAGTCGGTCCGTTTGCCCACCCTGGAAGTCTAGCAAATGGAGCGACACCCCTACCACAACGTGTACCGCATCCATCGCTGGCATCCATCGTGGCATCTCGCCCACCTGTCCCATTGGTCAATGGAGCACTGTCAATGACTGACCCAGCTTTCACGTCACCATTTCGACCGATAATTGGCTCTTTTGGACCCAGACCGGCCTTTGCTCCATTGACAGCAACTCCGACTGATTCGTCAGGTTCAACCCCCGCTACATTGACGCCGGCACGCCCGACGCCTCGCATCTCGCTGGGTACAACAATGCAAGGTAGTAGAATCACACTGAGCCCTCTCTTCCCCGTTGTGGAAGAAGCTTACTCGACCCTGCTCACTGGTGGGTCGAACCCTCCTGTGGAGAACCAAGGTGGAGCCCCTGTGACTGCAACAACCGGTAATGCAACAGTGGCGACTCCGGCCCTCGCGAGCTCGTCATCAAGCTCTCTTCAAGCACTGCATCGAGCTCAACATCGAGCTCGCCTGCAGGTTCGTCACCTGATCCATCGTCCGGTACGACGATTGCGACTCAGCCACCGGCCCCTTCGACGGAGGATGGCCCTCCGTGGACGTCTACACCATCCACGCCATCGTCCGGGAATGAATCCTCGTCAGCATCGTCGACAACAATAGTCCTGCGATCGTCCACCTTTGCAGGTATTCCACCCCGCACGCTGCACATGGCCCGAGTCCGATCCCTCTTCGTGATGACCCGCCCGACCACCGCGCCTGGACCTGACGTCGCTACTCAAGCCCGCGAACTTGCATTCAACTTGCAGTTGACCAACTTGTCAATGTTGTTGGCATGCAACCGCATCATCGACACGGTAAACAAGTGGGGAGACAAAACTGCAATGGCCCACATGGACGTATACTGGACTCGCTACATTCGTGTTACTGACGACCGCACTCGCGTCTGGAGCATCATTCCGTACATGCTCATGGAATATTTTATGGAGCTGTTCAAGGGACGACTGGACAAGGGAGACACGAAGCGACCAGCTCTGCAAGCCTTAAACTTCGACGCTTCAAGAAGGAAAGCCTCGCAGGATATGTAAATCGTTGCATCACAAGCTACGAGACGGCCCATGCAGCTGGCTACCAGACAGCCGACTTCAGTCAAGTCCGCGATGTGTCTCGGATGCTTACGCCCATGGAACGAGAGCGATGGACCCTATACGCCACCAAGATATTTAAAGGAATTGGTGTCGCATGGCCCCGCGACCTCGCTGACCTTCTGCCCTGGACCAACTCCCTTGATCTCCATGAACCTCTAGTATTTTTTGGGCCACAAAAAAATTGTTGGTTGACATGTAATGTACAATTGAACCTTGTAGGATCTCTTCCGGCAAGGAGCTGTGTACAATCTCGAAAGTAGTTGCAATACATTCTGTGTACGTATCTTCATGGAAGGATGTCAATAGTGAATCACGCAGTTGAGACGCGAACGCAACACGGTGATGATCAGA
>WBZZ01000749.1:290000-297500 GCA_019918135.1 Paulinella micropora
TATATATTTAGATTCTCCGTGATTAATTATAAAAGAAAAACAATATATTAAGTGTTGTGAAGAAGTAAGTAAGTAAGTATAAGTAAGTACTAAGTAAGTAAGTAGGTAAGTAAGTAGGTAAGTAAGTAAGTAAGTAAGTATAAGTAAGTAAGTAAGTAAGTAGGTAAGTAGGTAAGTAAGCAAGAAAGTGTAAGTAAGTAAGTAAGTAAGTAAGTAAGTAAGTAAGTATAAGTAAGTCAGTAAATAAGTAAATAAGTTAAGTAAGTAAGTAAGTAAGTAAATTAGCAAGTACAAATAAGTATAAGTAAGTATAAGTAAGTAAGTAAGTAAGTAAGTGAGTGAGTAAGTGTAAGAAAGTATAAATAAATAAGTAAGTAAGTAAGTAAGTAAAAGTA
The DNA here is from genome assembly GCA_019918135.1 of Paulinella micropora. Classification (NCBI taxonomy): domain Eukaryota; phylum Cercozoa; class Imbricatea; order Euglyphida; family Paulinellidae; genus Paulinella; species Paulinella micropora. Next base: position 290,396 of record WBZZ01000749.1, read on the forward strand.
AGTAGTAAGCAAGTAAGTAAGTAAGCAAGTAAGTAAGTAAGCAAGTAAGCATAAGTAAGTATAAGTAAGTTAGTAAATAAGTAAATAAGTAAGTAAGTTAGTAAGTACAAATAAGTATAAGTAAGTATAAGTAAGTATAAGCAAGCAAGCAAGCCAAGCCAAGGCAAGGCAAGGCAAGGCAAGGCAAGGCAAGGCAAGGCAAGCAAGCAAGCAAGCAAGTAAGTAAGTAAGTAAGTAAGTATAAGTAAGTATAAGTAAGTATAAGTAAGTATAAGTAAGTAAGTAAGTAAGTAAGTGTAAGTAAGTATAAATAAATAAGTAAGTAAGTAAGTAAGTAAATAAATAAATAAGTAAGTAAGTAAGTAAGTAAGTGTAAGTATAAATAAATAAATAAGTAAGTAAGTAAGTAAAAGTAAGTAAGTAAGTAAGTAAGTAAGTAAGTATAAGCGAGTAAGTAAGCGAGTAAGTAAGTAAGTAAGTAAGTAAGTACAAGTGCAAGTAAGTATAAGTAAGTATAAGTAATAACAATAATAACAATAATAATAATAATAATAATAATAATAATAATAGAGAGAATAGTGCTTCTCTGTCAATGGCTGATGCATTGCTGCACATGCGCCTCCATCGTCTCACCCGTGAGGGGAGTACGAAGAATTGACGATAAGCTCTAATGACACCCCCGCAAGGGCAGTTCCAACACTTCCAGACGGGCCGGTATGTTCAATGAAAATACTGGTCCAGACGGATCGGTATGTTCAATGAAAATACTGGTGGCACCGACGGGAATCGAACTGGCGACAGGGCCCAGATGGTAGAACTTGACCACTGGGCTATCACGGTGTCCATAATAGAGAGAATAATAATAATAATAATAATAATAATAATAGTGCTTCTCTGTCAATGGCTGATGCAAATCTGCACATGCGCCTCCATCGTCTCACCCGTGAGGGGAGTACAAAGAATTGACGATAGGCTCTAATGACACCCCCGCAAGGGCAGTTCCAACACTTCCAGACGGACCGGTATGTTCAATGAAAATACTGGTGGCACCGACGGGAATCGAACTGGCGACAGGGCCCAGATGGTAGAACTTGACCACTGGGCTATCACGGTGTCCAAAATAATAATAATAATAATAACAATAATAATAATAATACTATATCTGAGGCGTACTGATGCAGCTAATGGCATATCCTCAACGGACATAAGCCTCCAATACCCTTGTTCGAGGTCCTCCACCCCCCCGTGTCAGTCTCTCGCCTGATGATCGGGGCCACCGATGGAGCTCCTGAGGGCAAGACTGCACTAAGCCGAGGTCATTCCGCAGTCCCAGCAACCTCTTGCAAGACGTCACCGAATGTGCAAGTGCATATACCAAGCGCGGTTGCTAGAGCTGCCTCGAAACCCCACCCATAACAATCTAGTGTCTGCTGGGTCCTGGGCTATCAACCAGCATATGCGGAGTTTAAGATCTTTTACGCGCGCAACGACCCTCCTCCCCAGCATCTACCACCAAAGGGTTATGAGTTGGCGTCACAGTTTAACGCCTTGAGGCCATTGGGCTGGAACTCTGTTTAGCAAGTGTGACAGGTTTTTTCATCGGGATTTCCCTCAAATATGTCACAGTCAACACTCCAAGGCAGATTTACTAATAATAATAATAATAATAATAATAACAATAATAATAGAGAGAGGAAAAAGAAGAAGAAGAAGAAGAAGAAGAAGAAGAAGAAGAAGAAGAAGAAGAGGAAGAAGAAGAAGAAGGCAGCAGCAGCAGCAGCAGCAGCAGAAGAAGAAGAAGAAGAAGAAGAAGAAGAAGAAGAAGAAGAAGAAGAAGAAGAAGAAGAAGAAGAAGAAGAAGAAGAAGAAGAAGAAGAAGAAGAAGAAGAAGAAGAAGAAGAAGAAGAAGAAGAAGAGGAGGAGGAGGAGGAGGAGAAAGAAGAGAAAGTAAGAGAAGGAGAGGAAAGAGGAGAGAGAGCGAGAGAGAGAGAGAGAGAGAGAGAGAGAGAGAGAGAGCGAGCGAGCGAGAGAGAGAGAGAGAGAGAGAGAGAGTGTGTGTGTGTGTGTGTGAGAGAGAGAGAGAGAGAGAGAGAGAGAGAGAGAGAGAGAGGGTCTGACCGTCGTCGTCCTTGTCGTCTTCTTCTTTGCCACCTGTAAATGAGAGCAATATTAGGAAACAACTGGGAGAAGCTGGAAACAGAGAGAGAGAGAGATATATATATATAGAGAGAGAGAGAGAGAGAGAGAGAGAGAGAGAGAGAGAGAGAGAGAGAGAGAGAGAGAGAGAGAGAGAGAGAGAGTCTGACCGTCGTCGTCCTTGTCGCGATCGTCTAGATCTTCTAGATCTTCTTTGCCACCTGTAAATGAGAGCAATATTAGGAAACAACTGGGAGAAGCTGGAAACAGATATATATATATATAGAGAGAGAGAGAGAGAGAGGTCACTTCGTTTATTTACATAATTTCGAACTCTTTGCAGGCTTGGGTGCAACGTACGATCAATGGTAGAACGTAGATTGTCAGGTCTCCATGGCCATGGCCAGTTCTCAAACGGATAGTGTCTTTCGGTTTCGGATGTTGCCACTTTAGTGGCTTATTCTACCCGACTTAGTAGTAGTAGTAGTAGTAGTAAAATAGGATGGCAGCCCCCTTGTCGAGGACTATGATCCTACAGACACACCAGAAGCAAGACCCCTAGTTAGTCTTTGGACATGTCTATAAAATCTCCTAAGAAACAACATCATAGCATTAACAGAATGTAACGAATTCAGACATGTTGAGTGTAAAAGATGTATCCACTGATCTAAAGAAATCAAACTATTCCATGAAAGACAAGAACCAAAACATTGAATCTGTAAAGTGAGCAAGGTAGAAAAACAAGGAGTGCAATCTTGAAAAACATGAGTTTCATGATGAATCTGACTATGACATATATCACAAATCGCATCAACAGGGGAACCAAAACCACGATCAGACAATCCAAACCTCAAACAACCCGCTCTTGCCAAAGATATTAACTTCCTTCCCCCCTCATAATTACGACCTTTTAAGTAAAACTCCATTTCTAAATCCGTTTTCACACACACTTATAAATAGACAAAGGAGACACGCGTAATTTCTCTCTCCAATCTTTTTGTTCACAATCATGAATAATCTTTTTTAACTTTGACTTAGAAGAGTTCTTAATAAAAGCAAAAGAATCCTGAATTGCAGTACAAGGCAACAACCTCTTAACATTTCTAAATAATCTTGTAACCCAATTGTTACAAGCATTACTAATAGCATTGAAACAACTAATTTTGAACATACGGACTAATAAAGAATCTTCCGGCATCAACAATAGAGACCGCAAGAAAACCAATCTCCTATAATCACCTCGCCAAACCGACGACCACAACCCCAGCTCACCTTGACCAGCCAGGCTAGGAAAATCTCTAGGGACACGCAACACTTTTCTCGCAACACCATTGTTGAATGTATCACCCTCCTTCCAACAAAATTCAGGATGCCAAAACTCACTTCCCCAATCCATAGACTGAAACACAGATCCAGAAATCAATTGAATTGCAATATTAGGTGCAATACCTCTTCTAACTCCCATGGCTAAGACCATATTCAAATTCTGCTTGGCTTTCTGTATCCTATCTTCTTTCATAATTTTCCAGGACAAATCACTCTCAAAGATCACTCCCAAATACTTGTATGAGGTAGCTATTGCCACCTTCGTACCTAGTAAGGTCCAAATAATATTCTGACATTCACTCTTACTATTAAACACAAGATCATTAGATTTATCCTGGTTGTATTCCCCATTATTAGAACGGGCCCATTCCCCGCACAAATCCAGTTGCTTTTGTAGGTTTGACGGGGATTTTGCTAACAGAACAATATCATCAATATATAATAGACAAGAAATACGCAGGGGAGAAATCAAATTACTATCTGAACTATTAACCCCAATCGAGATACCCGTATTAGAATCACGTAACATCTTCGCTAAATCAGCTGTATATAAACAGTAAAGTAAAGGAGAGAGAGTGCACCCTTGTCTCACCCCTCTTCCTGCATCAAACCAATCAGACATACCATTCTGAATATCAACTCGACTCTGAACTGAATGATAAAGACCTTTCAACGCACGTAAGAAAAACCTAGACACTCCCATCCTTTCCAATTTCATCCAAAGAAGATCTCTTTCAACAGAATCATAAGCCTTAGACACATCTAAGAAAGCAGAGAAGACAGGACCCTTATGGTTAGCAAGCAATTCATGAAGTAAGAAAATCTGGTGCTGTCCCCCTCTGCCTCTTCTTGCTCCTCCTTGTTCGAAAGGCAACATATCATTCTGCGTAACCCAATCAGTTAATCTATTTAACAAAAGAGTAGCATAAAATTTATAAATCACAGATAACAAGGTGACAGGCCTAAACTGATCAGCTTTTGTCCCACCTCCTTTACCTTTATAGATAGGTTTGATAATGCCCTTAGTATGGTCCAAAGGCTTAATACCAGTAGCTAAACACCTATTAAATAAAGCAGAGGTTCTTAGGTAAAGAATCAGATAGTCCTAGACAGATTGAGAATGACGGAGGAGAGGTGGTGGTGGGTAAAGATGCAGCCACAGTTTTTGCAGAGCAGCATTATAAACAATTGAATAGACCTACTAATTTGCCTGCACCTCCCACGCATAAGATTGAAAGGGTGAATGGTGTAAGCTTTCAGCCTGTTGTATTTCCTTTAGACAAACAATTTTTTACTGATGATGAAATTAAGAAAGCTGAAGTCTCTTTAAGGCCTAATAAGGCTGTAGGGCCAGATGGAATTCCAGGAGAGATTTTGTTGTGGCTTCTTACTGAGAGCAAAAATGCAAGGTGTCTGTTTACTGCCTCAAAATAGCCCATGCCTTACGTGGGTTTGCCTTCATCTCCACTACTACCTGACGCAGATCCTCATCTTTTCTCTCCTTTCTTAGCTCCCTCAATTTATTCTTAAACGCCAGATTAAAATCCTTTAAATCCACAATTATTTTATTCCTTTCACTCTTATTTTTAGTGTGTGCAAGCTGACGAAGTTTCTCTAACTTCTTCTTTCTTAACTCTTTCAACACTGGATATAAGAAAAAATTAGCATGCTTTTGGATTTGTCTCCTATTTCTCGCCACGACATCAATGATGGGGCAATACTTTGAATAAAAGAATTGGAGGATGTCTTCAGATGAAGCATTATGAAGGTCACACTGCAAGGCAGGAAGAGAAGCACCACATACATTCAGATCAACATTTCTTTTCCATACATACTTTGTTTTTTGATGTATGTAGTTTCCACCACTCTGCTGACTTGTGGAATTCGCCTTTTGCACCTTGACATCTACAGTAATCAACTTGTGATCACTAAAAGGAATGACGTAATGAGGCCAGGTAACGTAATTGTCAACATCACTGACTAGCATAGGTGAGCAAAAACAATAATCTAACAAAGAATCGTTACCTCTTGCAGCACAGAAAGTGTAATCAGCTTCCCCAAGTAAACCAGTCAACAAAACCAAAGGCACAGATTCAAAATTTCGAACAAATTCATCAGCTTGTGACGTAGTATTCCCATGGGGCTTCGGAATCATCCTCACCCTTCCTCCACTGACTTGCCCTGAAGACTCATTATCAATATACTTCAAATCAGCATCAAATAACTTCGTCTTAGTAGCACTAACTTGGAAATTAAAATCCCCCAACAAGATAATGTTATAATTGGCACTCTGTGCCACTCCTGAAACCACTGACTGCAACGCTTTGAGTTGAGATTTGAAACCACCTCCCTGTCTTTTAGTTGGACGGAGATAAATATTTCCTACGATAATATTCAAATGCTTAATAAGAATCCACTGTGTGTCTTCCAAGTATCGCATTTGGGACTTATCAATAAAACTGTTGATAGCAAACATCGAAACTGGACCTAACTTCCTATGAACAATAAGAACTTGGCCTCCACCTTTTTCACCACTTCTGTTGTTGATAAAAACATATCTGTTTTTAATATTTAGTGACTCAAGTGCATCAAAAACTGAGTTACAAGTATTCTTCTGAGTAAGCCAGGACTCTTGAATTGCAAGGACATCAATAGCACTATGAAACATTGTTTCTCTCAAGACTTCCAATCGCACTTCAGGTCTAGCTAAATGAACATTATACGAGCCAAGACGAATAGTATGTTTACTTTTCCTAGGAGGAATAAAATTGTCACCAGACTTCAAGTGAATCTTGTGTTCATTACCATGCCGACTAGGGGTAATATTAATATGTTGCAAGGAAGTTTGTTTGGGAGCTAACCGGATGACATTCCTTTTCTTATGAAACTTTTTTATTAAATATCTCTTTTTACTCATTCCTGTATTAGTAATTCTATCAGTACAATCAAACTTAGACTATAACTTATTCCAATTCATACCCAACGTACAGATAGACGAATTATTATGATCATTATCACAAGTATCATGACACTCTAAATCACACAAGGCAGCAAAGCCATTGCTACACTGTATGAGGTGTGGTGCTTGCAAGGAAGTACTAGAAACACAGCGCCGCGAGCGGGCTGCAAGCACCCACCCCGCCCCGGTTGAGACCCTTCAACCACGTTTGCGGTAGAAAACATCAGCCAGCGGGTAGGAATCAGGGTTTCGAACCGAACTCCCTTCAGTCGATGCATCAACAGCCTGCATGATCATCTTACACTCCTCAACCTTGGAAAAGCTCACATGCACACCAAAAGGATATTTTCCCTGACCCCTCATCATCTCAGCGCTCTGAATAATAGGTACACTTTCCCACGCAGCCTTATCGAAAGAAGAGAGCAACCACTTCTGTACTATGGCAATAATAAAACGCTCTTTCTCTACCTCACTGCCTGGGATGACCGCATAAATTTTGTCAATCCCAAAAATGATTTCTTGTAAACTATGATTCATACCGTCATTAGCTGCCCTCCCTCTACCAAACAAAACCAAATGATTTGGAACATTATCTTTATCATTATTGGGGGCTGCGTTGGAGGATTTCAGCTCTCTCGCCACCTGGGACGCGAAGGCGGCCCAGAAACCAGCGCCAGACTCCAA
>WBZZ01000749.1:302500-385000 GCA_019918135.1 Paulinella micropora
GAACGTACGTGTTAACTATAGTCGATTTGTTCGCAGGTTAGCTATTGTTTATTCCAGTCGTTTCCACCACTGCTGAGGAGACTGTTTAGACCATTCTCGCTCGATGGGTTTGCATTTTCGGTTTTCCTGAGGCTATCCTGTTTGACGATCATGGATCTTTCCGTGGCAATCTTGCGAAGGCCTTCTGCAGCATGGCTGGAATCGAATGGCTCACCACCGCGCCATACTCTCACCATCAGTTAGGCATGGTAGAACCCAGGCATCAAAGCCTCCGCCGCGCTACCCAGGCACTCGCAGACAAAGACAAGAAGACTTGGCCCAAGGCCATGCCAGCTCTGTCGTTCTCGCAGAACACTTACGTCTCTACCGCCACCGGCGTATCCGCTTTTGAAGGTATGATGGCTCGCCAGCCACGCACATCTATCGATATCTTCGATTCTCCCGACGTCATCGCTGAACGCGCGGCTCGATCAACCGCCGCAATGACTAAGTCTGGCTCGACGACCGTCCAGACATCGGACCAACTCGACATTCTCCGCTTAGCTCGGATTGCTGTCACGGCGTATGTCAAGGAATACGCCTCCTTCACGCGCAAGGCTGCCAACGAACAGAAGAACAAGCAACGGCGACGCAAACTACCCGATTGGAAGGTAGGTGACAGTGTCACCGTCTATCGCCCGAAGCAATCAACCAAAGGTATTCCCGCCTCCTCTGTCCTTCAACACGACTGCCCGTACATCATATTGGACAAGCCGTCCAATAACACCTTTCGCCTCCGGCACGAGCACACCAACAAAGTCCTCCGCAAAATTGACATTGCACACATCAGCCCCTACACGGCCCCAACCGATCTGGCTCAGGCCATCGACCCGGTCCAGGATCAGGCGCACAATGACGACCAGAAGGACTATGTTGTTGATGAGGTGATAGCCTTCATGGACGATGGCTTGCTCAAGTTAGGGATGATCATGGAAGATCCCACGGACGATCGCGACTACTTCCGCGTCCATCAACTCTGCATCACTTCGCTATCTAATATGTAACCGCCCAGTTTACGTGGAACCGGTTACCCATCCGGACGGCACAGTCACGGAGGGACCGACGCATCTCCAATGGACGAAGCCTCTCAACTCCTGGAAGAAGATGACACTCGACAGTGAGAATGATCAGGTCGTGCATCGGGATATCCAGTTCACTACAAAGCTAAAGGCTATATCATTTCCGAACAGCTCAAACGTTTACATAAGCCTTACAACGGTAAGAAGTACGATTTTCATGTTTTCAAACTGAGATCGAAGTAGACTCTCAAGTGGTTTTTGCTTTTAGACTCCCGACTGACTCTATCTCCTTTCCCACTTCATATACCACCCAACAAGTTAGTGTTTTCTACAGGCATGTACGATAGTCATTTTCACATATTTTGATAGGCAACTGCTATTTTGAATAGGCTAAGGCAGGTCACACAATACTATTTACCGCTTTGAACACGTAGTGATAGTGTTGGCCTAATGCTCCGTCATGATGTATGATTGGGTACACTATATCCGTCCTGCCTCTGCATGTTGATACTACCTTGATCAATGCGTTGACACATATACGCACGCACATATCGCGCATTGATCTACATCTGCAATCTCTTTGATTCATTTTCTTTTTATATTATTTAAACATCATTTGGTCAATCATCTGTTACGATTCGTTCTCCAACCTACCGTGATGGTCTGGGGGGGGGGGGGGGGGGGAGTTATCGGAATGACTACCGTACCGGACCGAAACATTAATATTGTGTTAAACTTTCTTCAAGTTTTTCCTTCAAGTTTACACTTCTAGTTTTAGTTCCGTTACTTCATTTTTCCGTTTATTTATCAACTGTCATAACTTGTAGTTGTTACGTTTTCAACTGCCGTTAACAGATCAATTTATTTCCCTTTAACAGCTAGCTTTTTAGAAAGGCTTGACTATTGCCTTTTTTCCCCATATTTGAAACTTTTATTCCTTTGACCGCTTTTTCCGGTCTCCAGTCATACTTTATTTCCTTGGACCGTGTTTTCCGGTTTCCAGTCAACACCCCAAGTAAAATGGTAAAAGAACTCAGATAGGTTAGTTAAAGTGGTAATACTTAACATATTTTCCTTTATTTTTCTCAGACCAACTTGAACAACTCCAACTGCAACACAACACGTGTAGCACTTGAATTCTATTCGTTAGTTCTCAGAATTTGTATTGTTTCGCAAGGGACAAGTAGTCTGTCAAGCAAGTGTACTAAATAAACTGGAATTGACCATCCCAGCGTCTTTTGGTACCTTCCCTGTTCTCGGAAGTATTTTGAGATCAAATGACAGCCGTGTGTGTATTCACTTGAATGCCGGTTGGTAATTTCCTCACAGGAGGGTAGTCAAGACTTACAATACTACTAGTACTAGTACTCTTATCTAGAGTATATATATATTATACTAGTAGTAGTACTACTACAGTATTATTAATAACTGATTAATACTGAGTACTACTCCTGTACTCAGTATACTAAGCGGCTCAGACGGTTAATGTTCAAGTTGGTTTTATATAATTTTGTAACTTATGATTCGCGAGTATATGCATCCTTATTAAGCAAAAGCACGATCGTGCTGCCTGAGATCACGTAAAGAAGCAGGTCCTGACGCAATCTAGTCGCTGACCGGGCCTGGCATCAGCAGAATCCGCCTCTTGGTTTGCGAGGATGAGGCCCCCGTATTATTAATAATATAGCGCGAACTTGTTAAAACGCGAATCATAGTGTTAAAACCAAAACCTTAACTTTACAAGACTCTGAGTTATTTATCTATTCATATCTAGCTATAATCTATAGCTGTGACAATAGCTACTTTATTATTATATTTTAAAATTAATTATAATATTGTAATAGTTATACTAATTAATATTATATATAAAATTTAAATTTAGCTAGCCTAGCTAAGCACATGATGCCTATGCCTAGGACAGTAGGAAGACAGCGCACGTCGAAGATATTAATATCAATATTTTTACTTTATTTACGCAAACACAGTTTTAATAGAATAGTACAATATCACTTGATACTAGTAGAGCCTGATTGGGAAGCAGAACCGCAGAAGACATAGAATGGAAAGTGGAAGAGATATCAAAGAGATACAAGGGCGGTGGAAAACAAAAGGAAGCGTAAAAAAGAAAACGACGATAGTCAGCGGATGATCACTAGCATCAATATAGTAACGGGATTGCTGAACTCCGTAAATTATACCGTAAGCTTCCCGAACATACGTGACCCACCGAGATTGAGTATCCGTGAATTTTAGCGAGAAATAAGAGATGACAGGCGCAGACTTCTCAGGGCCCGAATGTAGAGCTCCACCGATGCCAACGATGCTAGCGTCCGTTCGAAGGTAGAGTTGTTGCGTCTCGTTGTACTTGGCGAGGATCGGTAGCGTTGTCAGGACACGCTTGAGCTTTGCGAAGCATTTCTTCTCTTTTTCACGGAAAAAGTTGGGTCCCGTAGGCCGGGCGTTCGTAGACTTGAGTAGATCGGAGAGTGGCGCCACCATGCGAGAGTAGTTAGGAATATGCGCCTGAATAAAGTTGGTCATACCGAGTATTGAACGGACCTCGGTGATGTTCTGCGGTTCAGAGATCTTCAGGATCGCGTCAATCTTGCTTGTGTCGGCGGCGACGCCTTTCTTGCAGACTTTGCCGAGCACGGGAAGTGAGTTGTAGCCAATGCGTAGCTTGTCCGCGGCGAAGTAACAGCAGGCTGCCTCCGCAGCCTCCATGAGCTTCTCCAGCTGGTCCATGTGGACGTCGAAGTCGTTGTGGGCCAGATGCACGTCGTCGATGTATGCTGCGGCCGTCTGACCCCAAAAAGGGATTTGGCCAAAATACTTGTCGACTGCGCGTTGAAAGTCACCAGGGCGCGGTGGATACCCTGCGTCATATAGTTGGGGACTAGAAGTCCACGAGGGGTCCATACGGCGAGGATGTCGCGGCTACCGTCTGTAGGGTCGATCTTCAGGTGCGAAAAACCATCAACCATGTCCAACGCGGAGAGATAGTAAAATCCCGCGAAGAGCTCACGGTGATGATCGGGGTTAGGAAGGCCGGGGACCGGAAGGATGAGCCGGTCGTTAACCGCGCGGTAGTCGAATACCATGCGGATGCCTTTGAAATGATCCTGCAAGAGGGAGTTAAACTTGCCTACAGGGCACGGTCTAGTAGCCCACTCACAATTAGGAGAGGCAAAACTATATCGGCCAGTAGCGAGCATATCGTCTGCCCACTTGGTCAGGAACTCTCTGACAGCAGGCGTCCATCTAGGGCAGGGAACCCAAATAGGCTGTGCGCCTGGACGTAGCTTCAAAGAGATAACGGTGTGCGTAAAACAGCCAGCCTTTTCATGGAATCGGTCGCTGTAACGCTCTAGAAAATCTTTCGCTCTTTTCTTCTGAGGGGAGTGAGGTTGGAGCTAATAGTATCCGGGCCGAACTTGGGTTTAGGTGGTTCGGCCTTCTTTTCCTTCTGTTCGTCTAGGTATTGTCGGCATAATCGCTCTGAAAGCATCAAAACGGGGTCTGGGAATAGGCCTGTGATGTCATCTGGTGTAACGAGTAAAATACCTGGATCAGAAGTCATGTTCATAGAGAGCCAGTCTAGACCGCTAATCGGGGGATGTTCCCTGTCATGCGGTAACATTAGCTGGGCCACAATATGGGGTTTGATAGGATTTGGATACGGCTCCGTGGGTTGTCACTGCGTCCTGCACATCTCCGGCTCATGCTGAGGGGAGTGTGGTCGGAAGCGCAGCTGTCCCGGAGAAGGGGGCGATTGACATTGTGATCCAGCCAATGTTCGAAGCATAAGCATCGAGTGGGATGGTACACGTTTCGTGTTTTGTTGCCGGAGATGAGTTGCGCGTGGTGCATAGACATTGCTGCGCGTTTCCGGAACTAGGTTCTGGGGTCGGCTGTAAGCCGGTCGGGGCAGGCTAGGCTCGCTCCGCACGCGTCTCGGACCGCGCCTTGGCAGTGTGCTTTGGGGTGCATTTCTCCGAGCCGGAATACCCGAAGTCCATCTCTGGACCGGGTTTTTCCAGCCATGGATGATGGCCTGTCGCATACGCTGCTGTTGTGCTTGGTATTGAGAGCGTATGGGCTTGCGTTCACCTTGTGACACAGTCCGAAGGTACCGTCTACCTTGGCGGTCATAGGCTACTTCATGATAGTGCCATGTGCGTACCTTATGGGCTTTGCCGCGGCTGCCTCGTTTACTCCGCTCCTTGTTCTTATTCTTACCCTCCGTCTTCTCCTGCTTATCTGTCGTCCGGCTACCCGATGTTGCGCTCGGGGCAGGAGCAGAGCTGGAGGACGAAGATGAAGAAGAAGATGAGGAAGAGGAGCAGTCTTCGTAGTCATCGTCGTGACTGCGTCGTCGTCGTCGGTCGGGCTGGCAGCTGGTCTTGGGCTTCTTGAATTTCCGGCGTATCGCCTTGCTGGAACGACCTCTGCCGGTATCCGCGTCTTCCGAATCGTCGGCGGGCGGAGAGTTTTTTCTTTCATCGGTGCCGCTACGTCCTTGACGTTCGTATTCCTCTAGCTCTTCCTCTTCCTCATCTCGCGCTCTACTATATTCCAATCGCCGCTGTGATCTCAAATCAGCGGATGAGAGGCAGCGTGGATTCGAGCGGGATGAAATGCGCGGGAAAAAAGAGATGCGGTCAGACGGAGACCCTTCCTCCAGCTGCTTCCTGGTGGCGCGTGAGGAAGGGATCTGAAATCCCCAGAGGCGTCGCGTCGGCCGAAGAGATCTAGGACCTGTGATTGTAAATCGTATAGCATGCGCTCCTTCCACGGCTGACACCGCGGAAGGAAGTGTGGGAGGACCCGGTGAGGGTGCTGAAGACGATGCTGACGATGATGACAATGATGACGATGATGACGATGATGACGATGATGACGATGATGAAAAGTATGTCGTCGGTGGTGATGGTGGCAAGTATGTCGATGGTGCCTGCGATAACGATGTGGGGGCAGCCGGTGAAAAGGGCGAAGGGGTGGGATCCTGCCGAGCTCTGAGTTTCCATCGTAAGCCCGGATTCTCGGAGAGCGTGATGACTGGATAGGTCGTCTCCGGCCTTCCAATCACCGGAGCAGGGGGAAGTTGTTCGTTCGTGGAAAACATCTCCGTGTCTTGGGGAAGGATGATGTTGTGGAGCATCGCAAACTCAAGACGGCAATGTGTGTTCCAGGAAGAGACTGACTCCCAACCAAGATCAACGGGGACTAGCGGAAGGTTTAGATAGGCCGCTATATCACGTGAATCCCGGAGGTCTACCCGAGTGCCAAGATAGGTCGAGGCGAGATCGAGGCGCACGATGTTTGGTATCGTTTCCTTGATATCCATCTCGTCCTGTATGGATGGGACACCATAGGGGTAGCCCTTGGCCCGCAGTGCCCTCGAATACGGATTCAAGATGTCTGCAAGACAAGGTGAATACGTGCTTGGGTGCACTACGACCTGGGTTTCCTCGTAAGCCGGCGTGTTGAGCATATGCTGCAGTGCCCGCACCTCTGTCTGCACCTGTATGAAAAAGGGGACATTGGCTATGGTTGTACAGTACCACTTCTGGTCGTGTGCCGAAGAAGGCAGATTCAGAAGAAGATAGTCCTGTACCGGGGCTAAAGTGTCTATACCCCTGGTCCATCGCGCTTCCATAAATAAGGAAGGTTGATTTAACAGGTTCAGCTTTTGCTCCAGTATTTCTCTGTCCTGCTTATCAGTGAAGAGGCGCGCGAGCATGCCTGGATTGGGACTTACATCCCACTGGTCTGTCGGGAGGATGGGATGATATTTGTCAGTAGAACAAATTGTCATGTCCATGTTTGCGAAAAAGTTCGCCGGCAGATCCGCGAAAAAAGAGAAAGTCGGGCGTGAAAATCCGATAGACCGCTGATATCATGTGGGTGCGTGCAGTATCGTATGGCAGAATTCGGTGGCAATCGAAAAAGATAGTAGAGACATGTAAACCACTGCCATAAGTGCTCGAAGGCAAAATGGTATCGTACGAAAATAGGGCAGCTGAGATAGTCTTCATCATGCCGTCCTATGCTCCCCCTTGATCGTACCGGTTCCACCGATACAGTATGGGACCATGGAAATGGGACCACGTGGTTCATAATCTGCTGAGACACACTCTGTCCCCCATGTCCCTGGTAGAGTCCTGATAGGTGGCCCATGAAACCATATGGCCGTTCGTGCGAGTATGATTTGTGATGCCTGAAAAGCAGGGTATGGGATATCGGGTCTTCCTGGTCCAACCCAAAAGCCAGAATTGAGGCCAATTGAGCTCTGGATCGTCCCCAAACCGGCGGATGGTGAAACATCTTCAGTGGGGTCCGATTCATAACCATGGCCGGCAATACCAACTTGAGAGGGAGACCGTTCAGCAACCTACTGATATGTTGCGGGGTACGGTTCGTTTCGACGTACTGGATGTTGCAGCGGTGAGTTACCGCAGGGTTTTTGACAAAGCGATCGTGATGCGCATCTACTTCGGTGCGTTTTTCGATGCACATCCAATCATCCTGGGGGTTGGTTTGTATGGGGGCTGGTCCTTGCAAGCAAGGAACAAAAACGATGCATTCTGACAGGATGACATCCTCGGGCTGGGAAAGGCCCGGGTAACGCTCCTGATGACAGAGGTTCATGGTTTTCATAGTGACACCTGCAAAGGTATGAACGACTTGACAGTCGATGTAACCTGGGCCAAAAAAAGGCGCGATATATCCCTTGTTGTCGAGGAATATACGGTCTCTTTGGTTTACTTGCGCCATGATTTCTGGCAACTGGCGTAGGGATATCCGAGCCCACGCCCTAGCGTGTTGGACTCTAGGGGCTACGTATGCTACTGATCTAATCAGCTGGCTCGAGTATAAGCGTGTGGCTACGTAACTATGTTGGTGCATGTCCTCATATCTTGTCAATTGACGGAGCTGTGAGAAGCACCGATCTAGATGTATGTGGCCGCCATGAAGCGGGATTTCATACCCACCGTCCTCGCGGATCTCGAGTCGGTGTCGCACTATCGTGATATTGCCTGGATCGTCAAAAGACGGGTCCTCGTAGATCCCATGGACCCGGATGAGGTAAGGCAGGTAATAGTAGCAACGATGGTTGCATTGAATGTGCTGACCGAATTGGACGAGATCTTCCCAATAGGGGCGGAGGCGGACAATCGGGTTTTGAATAATGAACAGTGACTTCCTGTCATTATAAACGTCCTTCAAAACCGCACCTCCTATTTGCGGGATAGCTGGTATGCTCTTGCCCTCACGGTGCATATCTCTCTCGAACTCGACATGTGTGCGGGTAACCATGCGTGGTCCTACTGGGTGCATGATGTTTTTTCTTCGACCCGGGGTTGATAGACCCGCTCTCCGTAGAGTTGTAGGTCTTCCCTGGTCGAGTTGTCTCATGCCAGTATCCGTTATAGCGCGGCCTCGGACCGCTATGAGCTGAAGGTTAGTCAAATTCAAATCTCCTTGTGGGAAGGTTCGAGCTGCGTTAGGCGAGATTGATCCATAGCGGCAGGACATGAGAGAAAATCCCAATGATCGCTGTGATCCCTGTGTCCAAAGTTGTGGCATTCCTGGTATAGGAGATTGCTGGGCTAAGGGTGGGAGTGATCGTGGCAAAGAGGACGACGAGGAGCTAGCTTGCGATAGGGGTACAGGCGTAGCGGTTTGACGCGCCGGTGTCCCTGACGACGCCGCCGGGGGCGTGCCATCTATCACTATAAGCTCCCTCTCCAACTGAGTCGGTCTTGGAGGAGAAAGTGCGCTAGGAGACGTGACGTTCGAGAGAGCGGGCGATGTAACGCTAGCACCTGGTTGTGCCTTGGCGTCTAGGAGAGACGGTGACGTGACGTTCGACAAAGCGGCGAGTAAGCGGGAGTTGTCGGTGAGAAAGTAGGTTCTATGGGAGACTCCCTGGGTCCTAACCGGCTAGGCGTATCGGCCGATCCGGGCTTGCGCGCCCACTCGCTAGGAGACGCGGTGGAGGGAGTGGGTGAAGGTCCTCCGGGAGTCTCGTGTGAGGCTTGCGTGGCCCGGTGATCTTGCCCCGAGCTCGAAGAACGAGCTTGAGCTTGAAGCGGTGGCTCCTTCAAGATCGGCCTGGGCTGGCGTCGCCGTCTCACTAGGTGACGGTGGTCCCTGAGGAGTCACATCCTCCTCCTCGCGTATTGAGGGAAGACCCGTGATCGGAAAAGCCGAGACCGGTGTACGGTCCAGTCGGGTCGCTGCGGTCCGAGATCGTGTCTGTCGCGGTGTGGGGGATATACGGTCAGTACTGTCCTCCTGCTTCTCCTCCGTCTCGTCTGTCTTCTCTTCGCTTTCTTCTTTCTCTTCCTGTTGCTCTTCATCATCACTCCCGTCAGTGGTGATCGCCACCAGAGGGAGGAGACTAAAAGGGCATTCCTTAAGGCCTTGCTTTTGGGCTTCCTCCTCGTTATCATCCGAGGTGAGGTCCATCAGCGTGACCACTTGGTGGCAGGGACCATCTCTTAGGATTGTCCTGCTTCGCAAAGCCTGATTGACAGTCCCGCTGGGCTGTCGGGGCGGGGTCAGGATCTCGAACTCGTCCAAGAGGATTTGTTCGTCCTCCGCCCGTGTCGCACGGCCGGCCACTGTTGGCCAGCTGCCATACGGGTGAAAAGTGCATCCGTGGATATGTTGGTCTGCATGATAAGGGCAGTGCCAAGTAGAATATCCGCTCCCGGGGGAACACGCTGGGAGGTGTAGAGGTAAATCTCATCCCAGCCTCTTGTAGGGAGGACTTGGATGTAGAGACGTATGCCTCTGACCATAGTTATGATCCCTTGAGCCGTGCCGGCTGTCAGGATGGGCAAATCCATTTCAGTCAGGCCCATCTTGGAGGATAAGCGTGGGTGGATCAGTCCCAAGGTATTACATCCAGTGTCAATTATGACAAAGATGTCGATAGCCTTGTCGGCGGTCTGATCCAGTCCGGCAATAGCCAGGACCCGTCCTTGAAGGATATGTGCCTTACGAGGTCGTACGGGAGCGACATAACGGCATTCAAGAGCCGTGTCAGTCCCGTCGTCCAGTATATTATGGGTGCTTACCTGGCTAGGGTCGTCTACCGTCGCTTGAGCCGCCATCACCGCTGCCATAGGGGCATCCTTGCGTTCCTTGCGGTCTTTTCCGCGTCGATCCTTCTGTCCGGGGCCAGCGCGTTGATTCCCGGCCCTCGGAGGGCACCAATACGAGTTGAGCCCCTTCTCCAGATCGCGCGTCCGTGTCCTACAAACTTCGAGTGTATGATTTGGTTTGTCGACCTTGCCGAAGTGCTGACAGTAGGCGCAGGGCTCGGAGCTCTTGTTGTGCGGCGCGCGGTTCTCCTTGGCGGGGTCCTTCGTCCACTGGGCCGGCTTGGCGATCTTGATCGCGTTGGCCCCAGAAAAGCGTGCAGTCTTGGTTGTACGCCCGCCGGACGAACTCGAAGGAGCAGAGCCCTTGCGTTGGTCCGGGCCCGGGCCAGACTTCGACTTGTTCTGCTGATGGGACGTCGGAGCTTGCCTCGCCACGACCTGCAGCTGACTACCCGAGGGGATGTCACGGGGCCATTTGGTTCTTGGCTTCCTCGTGCTCTCCCTGGCCCTCTCCTTACGAGGGGGGCGCCGGCCGTGGTCGGATTCCGGTGCCGTCAGGATCATCTTGGGGTCCCAATCAGTCAAGGTACGCGGGTTAGCCTTGAGGTGAGGTACCTCATCTCTTCCAAAGTGCGTGTCGGCGCAATGCCCCGCTTCTTCCTTTCTATCTGCAGGGCCTCTATGTGCTGTATCTCCATAGGGGAGACACATCGCCGGGCTACCTCATACTTATGGGATTCCTCGGCCACAAGGCCTTCGTTCTGCAGCTGCCTGAAGAGCTTTCTGTAAACGCGTGATATAATTGGCCAAGTTCTCTTTCGACCGTCTCTTCATGTCATTCCTGTAACTCGGGCCGAAAGGCTTGGTAACGTCGTAGACGATGTCGATTTTCCACCGTGAGTCTACTCAAACTCGGTAGTCCAGCCAGATCCATGGCAAGAGCTGCAGAGATTTCATGTAGGAGTCTTTGGAAGAAGTTCTTGCCGACCACGCGTTGAGGAAGATCTCGGCCTCAGACTGGGTCATAAAAAGGGAAAGATTGGAAAGGAACAGACGCAAAGTGTATTCTAATGATACGTGGTCGAACTTAAGCTTTTTGATCTCCCGCATGCGGCGTTGGTTCCGTTCGGTAACAGACTCAAATGGTGCAACCATCATAAGGACGGTGCTGCCACTAAACCGTATACCATTCCGGGTAAGTGACGGCTCGGAACTACTCGACGAGGGCTGCTCGCCACTACTAGAGGATGCACTAGTTGTCCCTCTGCTCCCAGACGGGTTGTCCTCCTCCGCTTCGATCGTCGGGGCAGCTGGGCTGGCTAGAGCCGTTCCGGCTACCTCTGGCGTGACCGCTGCGGAGGCTGCGGTTTCCGCGACCGCCGTCCCGGTCTCTCCATCTTCGTCGCTCCCACCAGCTGGCGGGAGCGATTGCCTAACTGTGGAGAAAGTCACGATACATGGAGGGGCAGAACGGGGTCGGTTTGAGGACTGCCCGATTCGGGGGGATAGGGGGAGGCTGTCACCGTCGGCTGGCTCTGCCCCTCGCTCGGGAGAGAAAGAGAACAGAGGCCCTTTCGACTCTTCTTCCTCCTCGACTACCCTTCCGTATGGGGAGACAAAAAGCGCGCCGCTGTCTTCGTACCGGGAGTCCGGAGGGGAGGCGAATGATCCCGGGAAGCTTGGGCTCCGTTGAGAAAACCTCGGGGTCGGGGATGAACCATACCCTGATGCTAGTGGGGAAAATGCCCCGTCAGCAGTCGGTCTCGGTCGGGAAAACAGAGAACGCTGTGCCTCTGACCCGCCTATGGGGCCCAAACTACTTCCTGAAGGGCGAGAGGGTCGACCTGGGAAGGCTGTAATGGGACCACCAAAGCGTTGGGAGCCAGTTGGGGGGAACCTTACCGGGGCGGGGGCAGCCATGAAGCGCGATGACGATGCTGCCGCCGTAGCCGAAGGCATCGTCGCTGCCGTAGCTGTAGCCGTGGTCGTAGTCGTTGTCGTGGTCGTAGTCGTTGCTCGGGGGCGAGTTGGGACCATGGTAGGAGCCGCCGTGGCCGCTGGTGCCGGAATCGTCACGTAGCGTATGGAGCTGGGGACGTTGTCCGGGGACAGAACCCAACCGACCTTTTTCGCAAGGTCGTTGTACCTACTTATAGCTAGGTCTCTCTCACCCCTATAAGCGGTCCACTTGTGGAAAGTGGATGGGTCCAACCAATAATCCACCATCTGCTCAAGGGGCTGCATGGGGAGAAAAGGCTCCTCCTCAAGATTGAGAAGGCCGTTCTTTACTGCTTTCGTTAAGAGGGGGCAGGTCCTTATTTAAAGTCATTAGTACGACCTTAATGAAGTGGGCGCGGCTGATTCCTTCCGTCTGGGGCGAGAGCTTCTTGGCCAAGCCGTCCTTGAGGGCATTCCTGTATGTGTCTATGAAGGGGACCTTGAGGTTGGTGCGCAGCGTACGAGAGATGTTGAGGCATTCCTCTCGGTGGTAGACTTCCTGACTGACCAGGTCGTAATTGGGGCGAGGAAATGAGGCTGGAAGGCTCATTTCGTCACACCTGAACGTAGAAGACTCACGATGTAGCAAACAGGCCTGGAATTTGCAAAGGAGGCATTTAGGGTTGGTTGCTACTCGATGGGGCTTGCCTGAGGGACTGTCCTATGTATGTAAGGGACTTGAACAGACTTGAACAGACTTGAACAAGACTTGAACAAGACTTGAATACATGGTACAAGTCGCCTCTCTGCGTGTGGTGAACATGAACAACGGTCACCATGACCGGCCACTCAAAGACAGGTGAACTAGCTGTCCCGTGTGGGTGTAATGGCAGACCTTGAGCTTGCTCGCTGTTGGTGTTTCCAGAAGCAGGTAGGTGTTCCCCAATTCGAGCTGTGCACAGCACACACAAAGTGTGACTCTTCCGAAAAAAACAGGGAAATTCGAATTGTAAGTCTTGACTACCCTCTTGTGAGGAAATTACCAACCGGCATTCAAGTGAATACACACACGGCTGTCAGTTGATCTCAAAATACTTCCGAGAACAGGAAGGTACCAAAAGACGCTGGGATGGTCAATTCCAGTTTATTTAGTACACTTGCTTGACAGACTACTTGTCCCTTGCGAAACAATACAAATTCTGAGAACTAACGAATAGAATTCAAGTGCTACACGTGTTGTGTTGCAGTTGGAGTTGTTCAAGTTGGTCTGAGAAAAATCAAGGAAAATATGTAAAGTATTACCACTTTAACTAACCTATCTGAGTTGTTTTACCATTTTACTTGGGGTGTTGACTGGAAACCGGAAAACACGGTCCAAGGAAATAAAGTATGACTGGAGACAGGAAAAAGCGGTCAAAGGAATAAAAGTTTCAGATATGGGGAAAAAAGGCAATAGTCAAGCATTTCTAAAAAGCTAGCTGTTAAAGGGAAATAAATTAATATGTTAACGGCAGTTGAAAACGTAACAACTACAAGTTATGACAGTTGATAAATAAACGGAAAAATGAAGTAACGGAAGTAGTATAATATGAAATTTTTAAGGTCGTTTTTCGTGCCTCAAAACAACCTTATAAATGTCATTTGTCGCTTCCTATTGATTTCCCGCAAATCAATACTAAGCCTCAAAACAGCACATTAACAAAATCAAAAATTTTGATAAATACGAAAAAGCAAAATAAAGAAATCTTTCTTATTTTTAATTTCCCTTTTAAATAAAAATAAAAGTCAAGCAGAAAAAATAAAAGTAAAGCAAAAATTTTTTAAGGTTTTAAAATATAAAAAAATCAATACTAACAAAGAAAACCCCCAAATTCGCTCTCCACATAGCACTGAAGAAAAATATATGTATTGTAAAAGAAAAAATTTCGTCTTGATATAGATGGATACTTACAAACAGAAGAGAGCACAATATGTGAAGGAAAGAAGGAAAGAGAAATATAAATGCATATGCGGAAAGGTAATAGGGATATATGGAAAATATCAACACGAAAAATCAGACTTTCATAGAGACTACTTCGCAGAGAAAGAAGAGGTTATGATAGGAGGACATAAAGTTATTCGCATAACTCGTAGAAACGACGACATAGAAAGATATTTTAAAAATAAAATGTAAAACCATTTAAAAGAATAAATATTATTACTTATATATAGTATGACTTCTTTACAGATACAAGCGGACAAGGAAATGAAAGAATTATACAACTTACATTTTCCAGAAGCTTTAGCAGACGATAGAAGGATTAAGAAATACACAAAAAGAGAAGTGCTTCAACGATATAGTAAGGCTTTTAAGGTTTGGAATGAACAGAGAAACAAGGCACTACTTGAGGATTCAACCTTGTTGAATATTCACAAATGGGAAATATGTGAAGAAGCAATAAGACAACTTAAATTAAGGATTATTATTTATTAAATAATAATTTAATTTAAAATATAAAACCATTTAAAGAAATAAATATTATTACTTATAATATAGATATGGGAAGACACAAGAAATATTTCACACCAGAAGACAAACGAAAGGAGAATAATGAAAAAGCGATGGCTTATTATATTAAGAACCGCGAAGAAGTAAATATAAGACGAAAGGAAAAATTGAAAGAACGAAATAGAAAACTTAAGGAATATGAAGAAATTAAGGCGAGAGGAGCATAAAACAAAAACAACTAAAAAACAAAAAATTATTTTTTATAATAAATAAAATGAATTTCATGTTAAAGGTAAGACAATTTATATTATAAAAAAAGGTAAAACAATTTAATTTATTTTATTATTTTTATATCCACACTAATATAAAAGTAAAATATGCCACCACCATTACCGCCCAGACCAACGAAGGAAAATGTAGAACTAGCGAAGGTAAGGGCGAATTTGAGGAAAACTACAACTAGAGAGAGCAAGAGGGAATTCAAAGTAGTAGAGTTAAAATCTAGACGAGACAATAGATTAAACTCTCTTACAAAGAATTAAATGTTTTCTTTTTATAATATCTATTTAATTCTTCGTGGTCTGTTATGTATGTAATAGTAATATGAACATCTGCATTTCCTGTCATCCCATTTCTTTTAGCATCTAATAGTAGAGGAAGTAGAACCTCTCGCTCTAATGTGTCAGTATCATAAAAGTTTATGTCTAATCCTTGCTTCTCGTTCAAATAAAAAACTATGATGATTTTATTGAAATGTTGAATGAGTTCAACATAAGCAATATTGAAGCATCAGGATTAGGTTATGACCGGATTATTGAATATGCTAAGGTAGTAGTAGTTCAAGAAAACGGAGGCGGATGTTATGAAGGAAAAAACAAATGTAAAAAAACAATATTGGAAGAAAGTATATTAATATCTCCTGCCAGCAAAAATAATAATTGTTCATTCTTCCTTTGTAAAGACATTCTTAATATGCAAGTCATTAACAGAAAAAGATGCAATGATATTAGAGAACAATTCAATATTTCTAACGATTGCACAATTCCATTTTCTACCGCCGTAAAAATCCTTAGTGCTTTGATAAAGGAAGGGAAGACATATGAAATAACAAATTCCCTAACAAAAGAAACAATAAGCACAAACGAAATAGGAGAAGAAGGGGACATTATGATTTACTTAGAGAATAATCACTATTTCGGATTAATTAAAATATGTAAAAAGAAATGTGAAAAATGCTTAACTAAGTATTTTACTAAACATACGTGTAATCCAAAAGTTATTAATTATGCTAATAGAGAAATATTAAAGAATGGAAAGAAACATTTAATAACTAAGTCTCATAAAGAAAAATATAATAACAAGATGAAATCCTTCATTACGACTTAGAAACTTGGAGAAACAAAACGATTTCCGAAGGCTTTGATATCCACGATTGTTATATAGTTGGATATACTCAGGGAACGAAAGGATTTAAATATTACGCCTGTATAGATTGTATTTCTAAATTTCTTGATTTACTCTTAGAGAGAGGGAGAAAGTTAGCATTAGAATGGGCTAACAAACAACCACATAATCCAGTCAAGAAAGTAGCAGGAGTAAGAAAGAAAAAGAAGAAAGATGAAGAAGCGCCAATTTTATATGTGAATGGGTTTAACGGGGCGAACTTTGACCACTACTTTATTAAACAGGAATTAATAAGAAGAGGTATTAAACCAAAATCACATATGATTAATAACGGGTCAATAATCTCTTTACAATTTGAAAATATTAAATGTGGGATATGTGTAAGCATACTCAGGGGACATTAAAAGAAAACTTAGAAAATATGACATGTAAAACTCTTAAAGGAGATTTTGACCACGACAAGGCATCTACTTGGGAAACAATGAGTGAAGAATTAAGAAATAAGTGTCTTGAATATTTGAAGTGTGATGTTACGGGGTTAAAAGAGTTATATGACAAAATAAACACGAGATATTTGAAAAACACTCGGTGAATTTAACTTCATACATTTCAACTTCAAGCCTCGCTTTCAATATCTGGAAGAAAATGATTGATGGTAAGCACGATGTAAGACTTCCGACTATCGAACAAGAGAAGGCATTTAGAAAAGCAGTTATCGGAGCAAGAACATATCCAAGCAAAAAAAGATTTATTTCAAAACAAAACAAGGGCTACTTAGCAGGGAAAATCACATTTGATGAATTAACCGATTATTTAGTTGATGCGGATGTCGTATCTTTATACCCAACAGCATTTCTAATATATATTCTTTGAATACTGGTTCTGCCTCCTCTGTATATTATCCTTTATGAATTGTTATATCGTAGCCTTCCTTAATCATATCTTCAATATCAACACTTGTAAGCCATTGGTCTTTCATATCGGCTAAATTCCACTTTAATGAACCCATTTTATTTCTCTGTCCTATTCTTGAATGTAATATGTCTTTTGGTGAGATATAATCAACATTGTAAATACCGATAGGAAGATTATTATAATCAAATGGTGCGATAGCCAGTTTAATTTCTCCAACCATAAATAAATTAAGCATCGCGTGTTTAAGGCAAAAGACAATAGCGAAAAAGGCACACCGCAATATTTATTAGCCAAACTATTTATGAATTCGTTATACGGAAAGATGATACAACGACCTATCCCAACAGAAGCAGAATATATTAAATCAAATGAGGAGTATTGGAAATTTTGGACAAAATATATATCAGATGTGGTTGAATTCAAAGATAAAGATGGAAACAAACTATGGCATGTATCTGGAATTCCTAGAAAGGAAGAAATAATCGAAGAGAGCATAACCAAACCTTCTCACTATGGAGCTTTCATTCTAGCATATAGCAGGCGAATTATGTATAACTACATAAAAGAGGCTAATCCAAATAAAGACATAGAGGCTGATTTCTATTACACCGATACCGATAGTCTAGTGTTGCATGTTATGTTCGCCAAACTAATTAAAAGACTTGGTGATAAATCTCTTGGTGGAATAACAGATGACATAGGAGATTCTTGTAAGATAATAAGAGGAATATGGATCGCTCCTAAATTGTATATGTTAGAATTTACAACTAATGAAGCCTTTCTCCCTTACCTTACTAAGAACGACTTGAAATATAAAGACAAAGGAGTTCATATAATGGAATGCTACGAAAATGAAGGAGTACAAAAGAGATACTACCATCTCAGAGGTAAGGGGTTGAATTCAAAAGGGTTAAATCCAGAAGTATATGAAAAGATGGATTTAGGTGAAAGCATTGAAAATGTTAGAGATTTTCAAATGAAGAAAATTCATTTATCACGAAATAGCAAACAGCAAAACATTAACCATTTCAGTATAGTTCATACTACAAACATAAAAAAGAATGTTAATGAGAATAAATGGTGCGGTCGTGAGTTTATCAACAAATGATAGTATCCCTCACGGATTTCAAAGTGATATTTGAAAATCCACACTTCCATTCGCTACGCTTATTCTCGTGTGTTTTTCAAACATCGTTTTTACTTTTCACGATGTTTATCAACAAACGGGAGTTGCGACAGCAACGAGAGTGAAGTTGATAAACATCAATTAATTAATTTTTTTTAATAAATTTTTTACCAGTCTATATAGACCAATGAGCACCCTCACCAGACTATGCGAGAAGTTTGAAAAACTTTCAACTGAAACAAAAAATGAAACCTTCACATTGAAAGATATTCAAAAGGTAATTAAAGAACAAATAAAGGAAATTGAGTATAGTAATTCATCAAAGCCAAAGGATACTTTTCCATTTGGTAAATATCACGGGAAGAAAATTCAAGATGTAGCGGTTATTGATAAGCCATATTTGGAATGGGTTATCCGTCAGCCGTGGTTTGATAACTTTACAGACATTAAAAGTGAAGTAAAAAAATATTTGTAATAAAAAATAATGTAATAATATATATCAATGACTGACCTGAGTACCAAACAGGACTACTTAAATGAAATTGAAAAATGGAACCTTAATGGTGATATCAAAAAGGCAACAATTAAATGGACTAAACCTGACATTGTATCTTTCTATGAACAATATAAACCACGCGACGATAATGTAGAAGTCATTCTTCCTTCGACCGCGACATTACAAAAAATAATGGACGAAGAACCAAGCACACCTTTTAAGGAGACTGATTTAAAAGAGACTGGAATTACTGAGCACAAAATGAAACCGATATTTTTCTTCAATATGGTAAGTATAAAAAAATGACAATTGAAGATGTCGCTAAGATTGATAAACCATACCTTAAATATTTAATTCAACAACCTTATTTTAATAACAAAGATGCGGTAAAAAATATCTCTGATGATACATCACATTCCGTTTTATTTTTTTGTTTTATTGGTCTTCTATGAAATTAGCAATAATATTGACATTTCCACCATTACTAGTAGTGGAAACGGATTTCTGTGAAAAGTTAATACATCACTTGGAGACAGATAAATATCATAATTTCTTAGATTAATTTGTTGAGTTGAACTTGCATTAATATAAATTTTAAAAATTGTTGTTCCGTTGGCGATAGCAGTCGCTGTTGTGTCAGTATCAACTATTGACTATTTTGTATCTACAGCATACACTGCTCCAGTTAAAGTTCCATTCAACACCATTCTTACTATATTCGTTTTTCCGTCTTCATTACTAATACTTATCAATGATGGATATACTAATCAATAATTGTCTAAGTTAGCACCACCACTATCATAATTTGCCTTATTTCTTATACTCAATATCGGTCTTTCTGTAGTGTGTGCAACTTCACTACCCTCAATTGAATTTGTTATGCTAGTATTAATAGTATTTGACCCTCAATGAATAAACTGGCACTCGCTGTTTTAAGAGTTTGTATTCCAGTCGCTGCATCATTTTTCATTACTGCTGTAAAAGGTAATGTCGTATTTCGCAGGCTTACGCCAGTATTAGCATTTGCATAGTCAAATATGAACTAATTGAAATAATCCTGTTATGGGATTTTCGATATAAAACTTAATAGCACCAAACCCAAGATACTGAAATTGAATTTGAAATACATTTCCTGTGCTCCAAACTACTTCTGGCATAGCTGACGTTCCATCGCACGGGTCATCCCAGTCTGCTTGGTCAATATAATCTACGACACCTCCTTTACAATGCGCAATATTCATTCCTGCTCTATTTTTGTAGAAATAAAATCCATCGACGAGTTCATTTCCTGTTTCAATATATGAATAGTAATCTTTTGTATCATCCGTTGTCCATATAGCAGTAAAGCGGGCGAGGACACCTGCTCCAGTTCTATATTTTATTCTCCTTTTACTTACCAGTCTAGCATCTGCCGTGGCATCCGCTTGAGTTCGTAATTCAGCCATATTATTCAAAAATGACACAGATGATTTTGTTTTTGTCCATATCCTAGTATTAATGGTATATGGAAAGATTTCCTGTAAAACTGGTGTTAATTGACCTACTACTGCTTCACCAAAAGCGGTTTTTGAATGATTTGTTTCAATATCACCATCATATCCAACTTTGACATTTATAAATTCTCCGTCCGGATTTTCTGCGATTAAGTTTCCCTGGTGGAACATTTGAGAATTTCACTTCTATCTGTCTTCGACAGATTTCTCGTTTATTCTCAAACGTCGTTTTCCTATATTATTATACAAGAAAAAAATTATTTAATCTATTAATTTTTTTCTTTTTTGTTTTTCACGATGTTTATGAGCAAGCGAAAATGAGCGTAGCGAATGAAAGCGATGCTCATAAATATCAACTCATTAAAATTTCAACTCCCTTAACAAGCACACTACGTTGAAGAATGGCGAATGTGTAATGGTTAAGATTAGTTATGCCAGCACCACTCGCATCATTACTTGTAGTTGAAACGAATTCATATCGCCTCTCAGTGTCTAGGCTTAAACCGCTCACCTCATAGCCGTCGGTGTCCTTATCGCACAGCGGGCGGTTATTGTCCCAAGTATCTACATGGAACCAGTTGTAATGATAGACATCGCTGTTTAGGATAGCAGTTCCCTTCAACTTATCCTTCAAAATCATATAGTCCTGATTTTCCTTTGTGTCAATATGAAACTGCTGGAGACGAGAGCCGTCAAGGGTTGTATAGTATTTTAAAACCTTTACACCAGCTCTGTTGTCGTTATCAAAAGAAGTATTAGCACTCTCAGTGAAATGAAAGGCGGAAGTATGAATACGACGAATTCTTTCACCCTGCGAGCGGTTCATCTTAATAACATAGTTCTGTTGGTTTGTTTGAAGACTTTGCTTCCAAGCGATAGGATACTCAATCTTAAATGGAAAGCCTTCACCAGCAATCTTTTGCTGGACACCGAGGATCACATTCGGGTCAGTCTCAACAGCAAGGAATAGATTTAGGTTAGAGACGATAGCACCAGCGGTAGTAGCGGCAGCACCAGTGGAAATAGAACTCGCATCAGTGCCATAGAATGAAGAGCGGTTGGTTTCAGCCCACACAATCCGCATATCCAAAATTTCATTAAATCCAATAGTCTTATCCAGTTCAAAAATAGTGCCAAACAGCATACCCAAAGGAAACTTGACATTAATAACAGGGGTGGCGCCATTGGCAGTTCCACCTTCAAAATACTTAGCCTCCTCAAAAGGAACATGAACCAAACTATAATCCCCCGCAGTGCTATCGGCGAGAGCGGTATCATCATGACGGCGGGCATTAACAAGAGGCACTTTGTAGTATGTTTGAACTGCAGTAATAAGACCAGCCAAATCTGCTGCAGCAGTAATTGTTGCTCTATTTGCTCTAGTTCCGATTTCAACTTTTCCAGCATTACACGTTTGAAGCATAGCACCGCTACCCACACCAGCACCATGATTTTCAAGTGCCATAAATTTTTTATACTTAATTTCTGGTTTCCATATAACTTTTGTGTAGTTTCCCACATGTTGAAGATTACACAAATACTGCCCGCTTCGGCTTCGCAATTCAATAGTTTTAATCATAGACAGACAATCCATATAGATACGATTGTAGCGACCACCAGCACCTGGAGCAGACGGAGTGTAAGTAAATCGCAACACACTCCTCGCAAGGTTCAAAGGACGAGTAGGAATTTCAAAGGTGTTTTCCATACCACCAGCAGTAGTAAGTGCGACAGGTTGCGAGCCTTCACGAGTTGTAAGTTTGGTTGATTCATACTTACCAGTTAGCAGTTCCTTAGTCTGATGGACTAGTTCTCCTCCGTATTGGACAGGCATTTTTTGTTTTTGTTTTTGAAGTAGTGTAAATTAACTAATTCACCAGTATATATTTATAGACAAAAAATTAAATCAAAAATTAATTCACTTTGATTTCAACAAATTGAAGAATGAATTAAATAAACTAAAATAATTAGTTTCACGATAAACTAATAAAGTCATAACGACTCCCAGACCATTAAGATTAATCGCTTGGTCATTTTCGTCCGTCAAGTAAAACCTAAATACATTATTCGAACTTGCCGATAATGTTTTCCCGTATTCGCTTCCAGAGCCGTCATAGATGACAGATCCAAAAGGAATTTCGTTGGCAGTGTATATTTCTTGTAGTACGTGATTATCTCCTTCATTTACCAAATCCGATTGAAGATATAACGTTTTTTCACCAGTTAGAATAATTGCATTTGGCGATTTAATAAAACTATTGGCGAAGAAATATGTTGAATTTCTATCAAACCCCATAACCTCGTGAATACGGGTATCACCATCAAATATAAATCGCGGTTGAATTCCTTTATTCTCTGACACACTGAATGTTAATTTTCCATCTTCTGGGTCAATGTTGGTATTATTACTGGATACCACATAAGTATAATTATTTGGGCTGTCTGCGGTTAGCACCTCTGCTAGTTTATTTTTTAGATTGTTCATTGTGTAGTTGCCCTCAGGTATCGTAATTAAAGCCTCATATCCGTCTTCCGATAATGTAAAAGTATTGTAAGGACTGGCGACTGAGTAATACGACTTCGGCACATAGATATGTAATATTTTACAATGTGTGCGATTGTCTAGCCCCTTCATATTGACTTCGTGTGTCAAGTCGCTGTCCGTGCCTGTTATCCTATTTTTACTATTTATGTACTAGATACTACTTGACCTACCCCCTTTGTAATCCATGATATTTAGAATTGCGATTCTATCTGTCTTCGACAGATTTCTCTCTTATTCTAAACATCGTTTTTTTTCTTTTTCAAAAAAATTAATATGTTTTCGATGGTTATGGAAGGGGCTATGCCCCTTTCCAAACCCGCGGGGGTATGGTAGGGGGTTTCACCCCCTCCAAACAAACGGGAGTTGCGGTAGCAACGAGAGTGTAGTTGATAACTATCTTTTAGATATATGTATCAAAATGACCATACCCATTCTATGCTTTTAATTTTTCCGCTTCTTCTTCTTTTAGGTCTGTGAAACCACTGGCAAATTTGAATTTAATACCTTTCGCTCTTTCCATTAAAAATCTCATACTATGCCATCCGCATGTGTCGCTTGTATCAGATTGTTGTTTTACTTGATTAACCTTAATTAATAAATAACTATCTGGATTACTTCGGTCAATTAGCCGTTTCATTTGTTATTGGAAGTCTTCAGTAGGTTCATGAAGTGCTAATGGGTCATACACTTCAACACTCCTGTCTTTATCTAGACTTATCCATACAGCGATCCAATGAGACCCTTTTTGATTATGATCGTCCAAATTCATAATAAATCCGTATCGCTTTCTGCTTCCTGGCTTCAACTTGTAGATTTCATCGCTCGCTATCGCTCCGAGATACCATCCATATTTTTTTCATTATGTCATCTATTTCATTAGTCATTAGTCCACGACCCTCTATGTCGCTCGTGAGCGACTGCCCCGCGAGCGGGGCTCCCTGCTGTTGC
Source organism: Paulinella micropora (assembly GCA_019918135.1). Lineage (NCBI taxonomy): Eukaryota > Cercozoa > Imbricatea > Euglyphida > Paulinellidae > Paulinella > Paulinella micropora. The sequence continues at coordinate 326,028 of WBZZ01000749.1, forward strand.
TTGTCTGTCTGTGGTTGCTCTGGCTGTGGCTCCTCTGGCTGTGGCTCCTCTGGCTGTGGCACCTCTGGCTGTGGCTCCGCAGAACTTGTGCTCGGGGGTGGTGCTACATCTGTTGGTTGTGTCTCCGCTGGTTGTGGATTTGTCATTTCAAATATAAGTTGTTTAGCATCTGTAGAAGTTTCAAAACGTGGTGGGTCTATTGGAGATAGAGTGCTATTTACAGGAGTTTTTTTTTTCATTCTTTTTGCTTTTATTTTTAGCAATCATTTTGTTGTAAATTGATCTAGTTTATCCCATCCATCTTTTACCGATGATATGTTTTCAGTAATTTTTTGTGTGTACAACTATCTCTTTAAACTAGTGGCGTAGTCGTTTGAACCTTTGTTTTTTATGATAGGATATTAATGCCTGCTTTTTGAAGGTGGTTTATTATTATATGATTTTTGATTTTTTTAGTATTACGGCGATTTTATCTAATTTTCTCAGAGAACATTTCATCAATAATTCTTCGTCTCTTTTCTTCTTCCAAATCTTTTTCTTGTTTATTTACTTTGTCAGTTATATCAGTTATTTTTGGGGAAGATGTTGTTGTGGTTTTCTTAGGTTTATTTATCGTTGAAGGGAGATTCGGTCTCGCTATAATTGGTGGTGCGACTTGTGCCGTCAATAATCCCTGTCTATGTAGTCGTTCAGCATTTAGTTCCTGAATAAGTCGCTGTTCCTTCTTCTGTTCCCTATCCTTTTCTTCCTGTCTTTCCTTAATCTCTGTCAGTTGTTTTTTATGTTCCCTATCCATTATTTCTTTTAGTTCTTTAGCATCGGCTTGGATTTTTCTTTCTGGCCTTTTCTTCTCCTCTTCTGATTCCTCCCTTGCTATCTTATCTTTTTTTTCTATAGCCTCGATGCCCTCATATTTTTCCTTTCTGAGTTTGTCTAAGTGTTCATTAATGGCTGTTCTTGTGTTCTGCTCAATCTCTGACAGGCTCTGGACTTTTCTTAAGTCTTCCTTTTTTGCTTTTGGAGTAATGCCACGCTCGCGTGGCTTATTGTTTAAGTATTTCATAAAAAGTTTAACAATTTGAAGTGTGCTCATATCATTTGTTTTCTTACCGAAATTAAGATAATATTTTTTACCCTTCTGGATAATATACGGCCTCCCGCTTTTATTTCTATAAACCCGCGGTGGTCTTAATTTCTGTTTCTTCGCTTTCTTGACGACCATTTGATATTTTAGAATTGCGCTTCGTGCTTCGCACTCTCTCTTATTCTAAAACCTCGTTTTTTATTGTAGGAAAAAAATAAATTGGTTTTCGATGGTTATGGAAGGGGCTATGCCCCTTTCCAAACCCGCGGGGGTATGGTAGGGGGGTTCACCCCCTCCAAACAAACGGGAAATCTGGCGATTAGCCAGATAGGAGTGTAGTTGATAACTATCTTTTAAAACTTAAGTGCTCCGCATCCTCTCTGCTTTTTCTTGCCATATCCGGTGGCTTGGAGACCCAGCATAAGGCACTCCAATACTGCTTAAGGCTCCCGCAGTCCTAGAGATTACTTTGTTATCACGAGGAATTTATTAACTGCCAATGCGGTTTTCCCGACCTTAGCCCAGTTAATTTTTCCACCAGCCTGTCCTTTGCCACCCTGCTTCTTCTTGCGACCAGTCTTCTTTTTACCTCCTGCCATTGTGCTTGAGTTAATTGTTCGTTTGCCGATTGTTGGAATGACTTCAACACGAGTTGTTTTTACTACCATATAATATATAAAAATATATAAATATTTTTTTATTTAAGACGAAAATTTGTCACCTTGCGGGACAATTGCCTATCGCATGCGATAGGCAAAATTTTTTCATAACTCGTCATCAACACTTGAAACATATAAAAAGTTAAATCGTTCCTTTGTAGCTTCGTGATATTTTTCCAGAAAGTAATCAAAGTCGAAAGATAAGTCTAAATATTTATAAACGAGCTCCATTTTGTCCTGAGACTGGCCAGGAAAGATTAATAAATAATCTAACTGCTTAATTGCTTCTGGACGTAGGTCGTTCAAATACTGACTTGACATAATCACCTTACTTGTATAGTGTCTGTTCTTTTTTAACAAATCACTTACGGACTTGTCTCTTAATCCACTTCCTAAATCGTCCAAAACAAAAACAACCTCTGGCGAAATATACTTGCTCGGCCTCTCTTTCTTCTCACCTCCTTCTTCCTTTTTCTTTTCCTTTCCGAAATAAAGAAATTGTGGTTTCTCTATTTCCTCTTTGTCCTGTTTTACTTCTCCTTCGTGTTGCTCGTCCTGTCTGTTCAGTTTGTCTAACTCATAATCAATGACATTTACACCATCTGATTTAAGAAATGTATATATTGCCATAGGGTTTCCCCTGTTCTTAAAGTACTTTACCATTGCTTTATAAATGTAGTCCTTGTGTATTGTTGAAGCAATAATGACATTACGGGTTTTTCTGTCTGTAGTCCGTTTCAGTATTTCAAAGAGTGCTGTCGTTTTCCCGCTCTTCTTACGGGCAAACAGAAATATATTTGCATACGGCTCGTTAAATAATTTATAACCTTTTGCTTTTTTGTTTCCATCACCCTCTTCTTTTACAGGCTTCACTTTTACATTTTTTATTTTCTGCATCGTATATTATTAAGCAAGAAACTCTAAGCACACAACAATTCTTCCCGCTAAATTTCCTGTATCAATATTTCCGCTGTCGGTTTCAAGGACTTTAAATGTATATTGTCCGTCCGACCATCCAACGACACCCAAATTATAACTGAGGTTTGAAATGTTCGCTATATTACTATCTGCAAATGTGCCAATAATTCCAATTTTGTCCATATAAAGAATTCTGGTTTTGGTTTCCGTCTGGTCGTTCGTATAATGAATAAACTTAACATTCATTTTGGTTGGTGTGAATGACATTTGAATATTTTTATTAAATGTTTTGCTTCCCACAAAATCATTGCTCAGAAAAATAATCTTTTGGTATTTATATTTAGTAGCCATGATTATATTACTGATGATAAACTTTTTAATAACAAAAATATTTTCGCGAACTGCCTGCGACTTTTACTCACGGGTAAGCGAAAAAAAATAATAAAAGTTGTCTTTATTGTATTCAAAAAGGAATAAAAACTAAGTTTAAATGTGTGTATAAGCCGATGAGCGACTGGTGTGTGAGTTTTGATGAAGCCCTGCCGTTAATCTGTGCCGGCGATAGTTCTTGGTATAAAATACATTTATACGAATGCTTTGATAATTGAGAATTTCGCTTCTATCTGTCTTCGACAGATTTCCCGCTTATTCTCAAACATCGTGTCCCATTTTAAATTTTTAGTCTGTTTTCGATGTTTATGGAAGGGGCTATGCCCCTTTCCAAACCCGCGGGGGTAAGTTCTTTTCAGATAGCCTAACGATACAAAGGGTTATAATGGCTATGATGATACCCATTTGAAACAAGTATTTAATAAGTCTGCTGTCAGTCGGTCTGTTTTTTATACAACAACAATTCCAATTATCTTCCAATTCGTGCTCTATTTTTTTTTCCCTCAGTCTTTAGTTCTACTTCAAGAACACGAGACTTTTAATTCGGGAGTTAGTTCGCCATCCATATCCATAATAGGCGGTGGTCTGTGAAGTCTAGTTGTATTATTAGACATTAGGGAATACAACTGCTCGGATTTCTGCTAATTGGTTTGCTTGGTCTTGTAGTATATTAAGTAAAGTTTTATTTTCTTTTTCTAAATTAATCACCTTTTCCACCATGTGTTGAAAAGCACTGACTAATATTGGTATAAAATCTGTATATGTTATGCCTTCAAGGTAGCCATCTCCATCGTCTGCTTTTATTCCGCTTTTCAGATACAAATTCTGGAAATATTTTTTTAAACCTCGTCGGCAATAAATCTGTGGTTATTTTTTTCTTTCTTTTTGTCTGTTTTCAAATAATATGAACAACAATTTATTTTCGTTAATTTCTCACAGCATTCACCACATTCTAATGTTTTAATATCTGATTTTAATCGCCTGTCCGATGAGTTTGTCCCAGCTCCGTTAAGCGGAACATAATTATAACTACCCGAAGGCTCGCCTGTAGAGTTTGAAGTAGTCCAAGCATGAAGCAAACCAGTTGTAGAAACAATTATACCATAATTTGAATATCCTCCCGATTTCAAAAATATTTGTGGGTCATTAGTAGAACTTGGTCTTTGTCTTATTGTTAAAGAACCGCTGGATGTTGTTGGAAGAGTTATTTGCTTTGAAGCCGTAATTGCTGTGTTATTAATTCTAAATAATTCGTTTGTTCCACCATAATAAAACACGTGGCTAGACCCCGAAGCATCAACATTGTATAATAATACACCACTAGCAACACCAAATCCATAAAATGCTGTTGTTGAACATGTTCCACCATGCTAGTTTATTGTTTGCCACTCCACTTCTATCAATAAAAACGCTTTTTCCAGCACCTACTACTATATTGTCGCTAGTTGTAAGTGATGTTGTGCTTATTCCCGCATTTGCCGTTATTGACTTTGAAGCAGTAATTGCTGTGTTATTCATTCTAAATAATTCTGTCGTCGCACTATGATAAAATACGTGACCATTTGCAGAATTAACATTATACAACAATGTATTATTAGCAACGCCACAACCTAAAAATGCGGTTGTTGATGGTGTTCCTCTATCCCATAAGACTAATTTATTGTTGGCTAGAGCATTTCTATTAATAAAAACACTTTTTCCAGCACCTACTACTATGTTATCACTCGTTGTTAATGTTGTTGTAGTCATGCCAGCAGTTGAAGTAATTGTTGTTCCCGTTATTGTTCCAGCACTTGTAATGTTGTTTGAATTCATATCTAAGTCCCCATAAAACCGCACACCACCAGCATTGTTAAAAAGGACAATGTCAGATGAAGCACTTTTATTATCCAAAATTTTTGAAATATAAAGACCTGCTCCTTTTACATCAAATGCTACATTAGTGAATACATAACCTCTTTGGTTCGCGGTTCCACTTGTAGCAGTATTTAGAGTAAATAAGAAATATTGATAATCACCTGATGTCTGTGAAAAGATTATATCTCCTCCATTTTGGTTTAATATCCTCGCCCCATTATATGTAATATTTCCACCATTAATGATTTCTTGATTATTAAAATCAGCCGTTTGTGGTAGAGTTAGATATTTTATCACAGTGCTCGCCCAATTGAATGTTTTACTTCCTGTTATGGTTTGGTCTGTTGTTAGTTTCACACAATTGTCATCCAGATATTGCCTATTTACCGCTTCGTTCACATTTTGTGGTGCTCCTAGATTAACAATCCGACTACTATTACAATCTAAGCCAGTAGCATTAAACCACGAAACAATCGTCCCATCAATAGTAAAACTTGTTTTTTTTCCTGAAATTTCAAAGTTGTAATACGTATTTGTTTTCATATCCAAACTAACAATTGACCCAATATTACTGGTAGAATTGAAAAGGATGAATGTTCCCTTTGTTGTTGAATTAATTGAATTTCCAGTTATTTCAACACCACTGCTATATGTCTTAATTCCTGCTATTGTTTGGTTTCCTGTTAGTTTCACATTTTGCCCGTCTTTTGTATCAACATAACTTTTATTTGCTCCATCTGTTGAAGCGGAAGGGTCTGCCAAGTTTGTTATTTTGTTGTTATTCAAACTTAATGTTGTTCCAGTTGCGGTTATAATTAAAGTATTACCTGAACATAACTCTACATACGAACCAGTTATTTGTATCGGATAATAAGTCGCTGTTGCTGTTTTCTGTGCCGCAATCATTCCTATTTTTGTATCAAAGACTATGCCAATACCATCAAAAGAAGTAGGATTTGATAAACCACTTACTTCTAAAGTTGATGTAAATTTTTTATTTCCTGCTATTGTTTGGTCTCCTGTTAGTTTAACCACCGAAGTATCAAGAACGGAAACATCCACACCATCAACAAGATTAACATTTGTTATGCTTTGGCTTTTCATATCAAGACCCGCACTCGCATTTATTATACTGCTAAATGTTTTTGTTCCTCCTATGGTCTGGTCTCCTGTTAGTTTAACCACAGAACCATCAACTGCAAGAGTAGTGAGATTAATTCCATTATATGTAGAAGCCCCTGAAATAGCATAACCGCCCATATTTAGTCCTCCCGTCATACTGGCAGTGCAGTCTAATCTCAGAAAGGGTGAAGTCGTATTTCTCCATTGTCCTGTGCTATAAATAAGCAGTTGGTTATCTGATGGGAAGCCTGTTATTGTCACATCGCTGTGGCTATCTATACTTCCACCTGCTGACACTTTATCATTATTATCATTATGCTCAAATATCCATTCATCAACATCTTTGGTATTTAGTAAATTAACTCCTGTTATATTCAAATTCCCTCCCATACTAATACTACCGAATTCATCAACATTTATCGGAAAGGTTTTATTTACCCAGTTTATTGAATTATATGTTAGATAACTATTAGTGGCTATTGGTGCGGTTATGACTACATCAGAAAGTGTGGCAATTGAACCGAGGGCGGTATTCTTCCATTTGCTTTCTACATCATTATATGTTAAGTATTGTCCGCTCGCTTGTGCAAATATGTTTGTGTCGATCAAATTATAAAAGCTGGTTTGGTGCGGATTGGATGTATTGCTTCTGTGTTGAGTTGAGGCTTTAACTTCATCGTTGTCCCTCACTCGTTGCTCTGTATAGTATAAATTTTTTCCTTCTTTAATGTCCGCTGTGCTTTTGGTAGCTAGTCTCGCATCAAATCGGCCGTCAGTATAATAAAATTACTACCTTCTTTTATGTCAGTTGTTGATTTTAAAGCGAGACGTGTGTCAAAGCGGTCGTCAGTCCAATAATAATTAAGCCCTTCTTTTAGGTCAGTTGTTGATTTTAGAGCGAGCCGTGTGTCAAATCGCGCATCAGTATAATAAAGATTTATCGGGTCGGCATCTTCTGGCACTCTGTCTGTGTTTAAGCCCACTATGTTCGTGTTCGTTAAGTCTAAGTTTGCGATTGATAGGCTGTCTGTGGCGATTTCATTCAAGCCTAAGAGCGACTTGAAGTTTGACATATTGATATTTTAGAATTGCGCTTCGTGCTGTCGCACTCTCGCTTATTCTAAAACATCGGAAAATTTAAAAAAAAATTAATAGGAAACGATGTTTGTAAAACACACGAGAGCGGTAGCGGAAGTGTGGATTTACAAATATCAAATAAATATTTAATTTTAAAAATACTAAAATATAATAATCTTAGTATAAATGCAGTCTCCCGAAGCAAGTCGTAAGAATTGGGGTAGTGCTGTGGAAGGAATAAAAGCGAAAGCGAAACAACGAAAGATGGAACATGCTAAAAAGGTATTAGAACAATATAGAAATGCTGTAAAGCAAGAAGACGAAGATATGGAGGAACGAATAAAACAAATTTTGAAGAAAAGAAATTGGCTAAAGATATTATTAATGAACAAGATAATGATAGCCCAGAGGAGCAGAGTGAGAGTGAGGATGAGTTTTATTAGATTTAGCCGATATGAGTAAATTAAAAGATAAAAAAGGAAATAAAGGTTATGCTTGGATGTTAGTTTGGATTGATACTCATTCCAGATTTTTAATAATTATTCCTTTAAAAAATAAAACTTCAAAAGAAGTGGCAAATGCTTTGAGGAGTATTCCATACAAGCAGAAGGAAATCATAACTGACAGCGGGAGTGAATACAAAGGAGCAACCAGAGATTTTTTTAATCAGAGCGGGATTGAACATCATGTGGTAGAAGTTGGAGACCATGAAGCCTTAGCCATTGTTGATAGGGTAATTAGAAGTATTCGGCGATGGTTAGATATTTTATTTGAAACTAATAGAAATTTTGATTGAGTCAGTTATATTCAAGATTTGGTTAATGAATATAATGGACGGCTACATAGCGGTGTTCATGCTAGACCAGTTGATGTATTTGCTGGACGAGCGAAGAATACACAGAAAATCACTCGTGATAATTTAATAAATGAGTTTGATGTTGGTGATAAAGTCAGAAAAGAAAACAAAAGAAATGTATTCTCAAAAGGGGGGAAAACATTCTCAAAAGCTATTTAAACCGTAAAGGGTCGTCGCGGTTTTTAAATCATATTAAATACGGATGAACTAGTATCGCCGAGGGAATTATTAAAAACTCTGTTTAATAAACCGGTGGATGAGGAAAAAGAAATTAAAAAATAAACTAAGGAAATTATTAAAGAGAAAAAGACGAAAGAATTATTAACTAGAGAAGAAATTAGACAGGAGAATGTGAGGACTAGTAAGAGAGAAAGAAAAGCGAAAGTGATATTAGACCTTTAAATACCTCACAAAAGTAAAATCCAATCAATCTCAAAAGACATATCCTTCAATCTCGCGATGGCGGTGATTGAGTCATAAATAGTTAAAACTCCACCAACCGAGACGAGGAAATTTTTTTCGTACTTTGGATTTTGAATACTTGTATCATTTCTTACTGAGGAGTAAAAATAATTTTCTCTGGTCTCTTCTGAGAGTTCAGACTTCCGAATAAAAACCTCCGCATGTTTGCTCGCCCTGATGAATTCCTTCGGTACTTTTACAAGGCGACTTCCAACAGGAGCATACCCTTGCGGTAAAGCAGAATAAGTATGCCAAGGAAGAGGAACAACTTCCTTCTTTTCTTCCACCGCTGGTGCTGAAGTTGGTTCAGATGAGGGTGGTGTTGGTGTTTCAGCTCGTGCTGGAGTAATAACTTCTTCTGGCTCAGAAGTTGGCGAAGTTGGTTCGGGAGTTATTCCATCATCCAATGTAATTTATTGTTTTGCCATCCATTGTTGAAATCTTCGCCCTTTAGCATCCGCGCTAATTCCTCCGCCATCGCCTACCCACACATCAAAAAAGCACAAAACACATATGTGGGTAGTGTCCGATAGCTGTTCTAGTCAATATATTCTAATGATTTGTATGTCTTTCCAGTGCTTTTTTACTAATAAAAAATAATTATATTGTCTTATGTGAGTGTGTGCCGTGTTGCTTGAGGAGAGGTGAGCGGGTAGGCAGGCACCACACGACACAAACAAGACCACTTAATCCTCCCTCATACATCGATACATATTCCCACCATTTTCATTCTTTACATTAGCGAGTTCGGGGAAGTGGTCTTCACTATATCTAATATAAGATTGGTTGAAAGAGAGACACTCGCTTTCTATTCCATTAAGTATCCTATCTTGGACTACTTTGGTAAATTCGTTTCTATTATCCTTCTTCCACACATTGAACATTTTCCTCTCCTTTTCAATCCTCCTTGACTCCTTCTTTCTATTCCTATCATATTGTCTATCCTCCTCCACATTGTTGCTTTCCTCATCAAGCATTCCCAAAACTCTGTTAATTGCTCTAATCTTTATTTCGTCTGGTCGTTTTTTTTCAACCAATAATTTTATCTCCTTATTGCTTTTATTACTTCGCTTCTCAAATGTAATATTATACTTTTTCAATCGGTCTTTTCCAATCTTTTAAATAAGAAAATCCTCCACCCAATCCTCCTCCGTTTTATCGCCTCTGACAATCAACCCCTCACTCATCCGGTTCTACTGCGACAATGCGACACTGCGACACTACGACGACCAGATGCAGTGGTGTCGCAGGGTTTGAGGTTTAGGTGGTGGCTGATATTTTATTTTTCATTTTTTCATTGGTTGTTCCTACTTCACCTTTTTTTCCAGATGTTCTCTCAAGTCGGATGCGTATATTTTTAAGAGTGTGATTGTTGCGAAATTGTTTGATGAAGTATATATAGATGAATGGGAAGGGTGCTCACACTCGGTTTTCTGTGTTGTGGGTTCAATTCCCACTCGATTGCCTATGTACCTCATCGCCTTTTTTTATTTTTTTAATCCTATTATCTTTTTACTTATGGCGGAGCGGTGTGATAAGTTTCTTTTTAATGTGTTTTGCTAGTTTATTTTATTTTGCTTTATGTGCTTTATTTTTTACGAAATTTAGAAGTAATTTATAATTTATTATGTTGTTTTAAGTTTATTTTTCCGTTTCTCGTTGTGTAGAATATATTTTTCTTCAGTGCTATGTGGAGAGCGAATGTGGGGGGGTTTTCTTTGTTTAGTATTGATTTTGTTTTTATTTAAAAACCTTTAAAAATTTACTTTAATTTATTTTTTCTGCTTGACTTTTATTTTTATTTAAAAGCGAAATTAAGAATAAGAAAGATTTCTTTATTTTGCTTCTTCGTATTTATCAAAATTTTTGATTTTGTTAATGTGCTGTTTTGAGACTTAGTATTGATTTGAGTGAAATCAATAGGAAGCGACAAATGACATGTATAAGGTTATTTTGAGGCACGAAAAACTACCTTAAAAATGTCATATTATACTACTAACGGAACTAAAAATAGAAGTGTAACATTGAAGTAAAAACTTGAAGAAAGTTTAACACAATATTAATGTTTCGGTCCGGTACGGTAGTCATTCCGATAGTATTGTACTGTAGCTATAGCTAGTGTAGTACCTGGAGTACTAGCTATCTATAGTAGTAGTAATACATACTAGTTGAACTAAGTATTAATAACTTTGAATTCACGATCGAATTCTTTACACTAGTGTTACGAGTGTTAATGCATGCGCATGTCGCGTTAATTCACAAGCTCAAGTTCACAACGTCAACTTCAATAGTTTACATGTACATGTACTAGATGTACATGTACGTATTCTATATATGTAGCTAGATGTACGCGTACGTATGCACTTGAAGTTACATTTATCAAGTTCTAGAAATTTACTAGTAAGTTTCAGTACAAATTATTTTTTTTTTCACATTACAACTAAAGTTGCACCCCGCCCGCAGGGCGTTCTAAGTTCATAAACGGGTTTGTTTGTATTTTTGTTTGTTTGTTGGCTTTCCTTGTTTGTCACCCCCGGGGCCCCAGTGGCCCCAAATTCTTGACGTGGCCAAACGAAAATGAGTTATCAATTCCATTTTCTGAATGCGGGCCGGTGCCACTTTCCCCTCGTTGGTTGCTGCTCATTCTAGTTTTTTCACGCCTGAAGCTATCGGGTTGGTAAAAACCCAAATTCAAAACTACCCACAAAAATCTTGCAGGGTGGCACACCACATTTTTTTCACTGGCCGGCCGGTCCATAACATTTTTTCAGAGAATAATCTCGTCATACCCCATCTCCTCTTCTTCTTCATTTTTATTGAGAGAACAATTTTACAATTGGACTCAGGGAACGTCCACGTGAAAAGTATAGCTAGTAAGTTATACCTTTATCTAAGGTGGAACCTAGTTATTCAGTACTAGTTGAGCGTATTAAGGAAGATATCGATATTAAATTAGTATTCAGCTGCTCAGTATTAATATTATATTATAGTTATTAAAATTAATATTTCTGTTTAGATATATTGTGCGGTGATATTAATATTATGTTGTTATGTTATGTATATATGTTATTGTAAAGGTGTAGTCGTTTATGTGCGGCGGCCCCCCCTCTCTTTTCTTTTCCATCTAGAAGAAGTGAAAGAGAGAGAGAGAGAGAGAGAGAGAGAGAGAGAGAGAGAGAGAGAGAGAGAGAAAGGAGAGAAAGAGAGAGAGAGGGGGGAGTTGAGAGTGGGCGTGGTTGACCATATACGTCGATTGATCCGGAGAGTTCTCCTTCAGGTAGTAGACAAAGGAGCAAGCTTGGTGTTCCCTTTCTCTCTCTCTCTCTCTCTCTCTCTCTCTCTCTCTCTCTCTCTCTCTCTCTCTCTCTCTCTCTCTCTCTCTCTTTTTTTTTTTTTTTTTTTTTTTTTTTTCGCGCGTGTGCATATGTTACATATATTATGATGTTTGTTGATGTTTTAGTAGATATGTCATTAGTGCTTTTTTGAATGGCTTTATTTTTGTTTCATCTGTTATATGTTTTGGAATTGATTTCCTTCCTCTCCTCTTCGAACTCTACTTATTCTACTTTAATGAAAGCGTAATTGTAAAGAGAGTAAAGTAGTACTTAAAGTCAGAACTAAGTCTGTCAAAACTCACTCTACTCTTACTCATACTTCTCTTTCATCGTCTCCCTCTCCTTCCCCTTCCCCTTCCTTCCCTTTCCCCTTCTCTTCCCTTCTCTTCCCTTCTCTTCTCTTCTCTTCTCTCCTCTTCTCTCCTCTTCTCTCCAGTCTCTCTTCTCTCCTCTCCTCTCCTCTCCTCTAGATCTCCTCTACTCTACTCTACTCTACTCTACTCTACTCTACTCTACTCTTCTCTCTTCTCCTCTCCTCTCTACTCTACTCTCTACTCTACTCTTACTCTTACTCTTACTCTTACTCTTACTCTTACTCTTACTCTTACACTTACTCTTACTCTTACTCTTACTCTTACTCTTACTCTTACTCTTACTCTTACTCTTATCTTACTCTTACTCTTACTCTTACTCTTACTCTTACTCTTACTCTTACTCATACTCATGCTCATACTCATGCTCATACTCATACTCATACTCATACTCATACTCATACTCATACTTATACTCATACTAGTCATATACTCATATACTCATAAACATGCTCATACTCACTCATACTCATACATACTCATACTCATACTCATACTCATACTCATACTCATACTCATACTCATACTCAAACTCATACTCATACTCATACTCATACTCATACTCATACTCATTCTCATATACTCATATACTCATATACTCATACTCATATACTCATATACTCATATACTCATATACTCATACTCATACTCATACTCATACTCATACTCATACTCATACTTATACTCATATACTCATATACTCATATACTCATATACTCATATACTCATATACTCATATACTCATATACTCATGTACTCAGGTACTCATATACTCATATACTCATATACTCATATACTCATATATATACTCATATATACTCATATACTCATATACTCATATACTCATATACTCATATACTCATATACTCCTATACTCATATACTCATATACTCATATACTCATATACTCATACTCATACTCATACTCATACTCATACTCATACTCATATACTCATATGAGTATGAGTATGAGTGTATGAGTGTATGAGTGTATGAGTGAGTATCATACTCATACTCATACTCATACTCATACTCACTCATACTCATACATACATACATACATACATACATACATACAATGTACATGCATATATGCATGCATACATACATGCATACATACATACATACATATACATACATACATACATGCATACATACATGCATACATACATACATACATACATACATAAAGACATACATACAGACATACAGACATCTATCTATCTATCTATCTATCTATCTATCTATCTATCTTCCTATCTATCTAACTATCTATCTTTCTACCTATCTATTTAGTATCTCCCACAGCCAGGTATGCCGGTGCAGGCTCCGGAGCGAGCGAAGCGAGCGTATGTATCCATCCATCCATTCCATCCATTCCATCCATTCTATCTATCTCTATCTTTTATCTATCTTTTATCTATCTTTATCCATCTCTATCTCTCTATCTTTCTATCTCTCTCTCTCTATCTATCTATCTATTTGTGTATTAGATTTCAACAACGTAATAACTTAATGGATTTAGCATTCACATCCTGACTAATAAAATTATATGTATTTCTGTTTGTCAATTAATTATGATCATTCAAGTTAGGAAAAGTATATAAGTATACTAATATTTTTAAATGTTCTGCAGAATTTATTTATTTATTTATTTATTTATTTTAAGTATTAAATTTTTTGAAAATTAAATCATAATCTCATATTAATATTTGATAAATATATCACTTTCCCCTGTTCTACTTCCCTCTTTTGATTCTCTTCTTATTTTTCTTCTCTTTTATTTATTTATTAATAATCACTTTTTTCTTTTCTTTTTTACGCTTCCTTTTGTTTTCCACCGCTTTTGTATCTCTGTGATACCTCTTCCACTTTCCATTCTATGTCTTCTGCGGTTCTGCTTCTCACTCAGGCTCTACTAGTATCAAGTGATATTGTACTATTTTATTAAAACTGTGTTTGCGTAAATAAAGTAAAAATATTAATATCTTCGACGTGTGCTGTCTTCCTACTGTCCTAGGCATAGGCATCATGGGCTTAGCTAGGCTAGCTAGCTAAATTTAAATTTTGTACATATTATTAATAACTATTATACTATTACAATATTATAATTAATTTTAAAATATAATAATAAACTAGCTATTGTCACAGCTATAGATTATAGCTAGATATTAATATATAAATAACTCAGAGTCCGAAGTTGTAACGTTAAGGTTTTCGTTTTAATATTATACTATGATTCAAGAGTCGCGTTTTAACAAGTTCGCGCTAGTGTATACCTCATCCTCGCAAACCAATATGCGGATTCTGCTGATGCTAGGTCACTGCCACGGTTATATATATATTAGCTCAGTGAAGGCGAGTAAGAAAAACAGTTAAAAGACCAGGACAGAATTGGCATTCAGACAGATCCGGCTAGACGAAAACTAATCATAACCTTTTTATTAATATTGTAGGCATCACCCCCCGGATAGCCGCCGGTAAAAAGTACCCTTTTTCTGGTGTCAGGTGCACCTAGTTTTTTCCCATATTTCAATATCGTTTGGCCGGATTTGATCTAATGCCATTTTAACCTTGGTCTGTTGCCGTTTTCTTTTCGGCTTCACTGAGCTAATATAACGAGACATCATTCTCTTTTGGGGATTTGTGTCTGGTTGTATTACCGACTTTTTATTGAGCTATCTTCGGGGATTGTAACATTGGAGTCACCAGCACAAGGCTGATTTCTTTTCTGGCTTGTTTTTGGCACAGCAGAAAGAAAAATTGGACAGACCTATCTCTTATGAGTAGGTGTTCCAAAAAACAAATACTCCAGCACATCCCCACACAGCTCTTTTTGCAAAACTAGACGTCTAGGCGTTTGTGAGTAGGTGTCTCAGTACCCTCTCCACAGCCTGTATCTGTGTCCTCACAAGGAGGCCAGACACCAGACCTCGTAGCTGTTCTTTTGTTCTCTCTTGAGACAGAGACAGAGTAGGTCAACAGACGTACAAACAAACACTCACAGTTACAAACAAACGTAAAACATCGTCCACTATTAAAGTATAAAAACGATGTTTGAGAATATAGATTCAACAAGTTGAATCCATAGCGAGAGTGCGTTGAAGGACACGAGCGTAGTACTCTACCTTTCAAGTCTGTGCACTTTGTTGCCTCTCAAACCACACACATCAGAGTATTTTTGCAAATCTCTGACTGTCTTTCGACAATAGGTCTGAACAAGTGTCAGACGACAAGTCGACTTCTCAAGGAGTGCTTCTCTAGCCTCTTTGACATTATCTGTACATAGGTCCTCGTACCTCATAACAGATACAACAACAAAAAGAGAAAAAGAAAAGAGGAGTGGAGAAGGAGATCAAATTTTCAGAGAAAGTCGTACAGATTACTTCTTTCTCACAAAAAAAAAAAAAAAAAAAAAAAAAAAAAAAAAAAAAACATAAGACATAGAGGTGAGACGCTCTCTCTCTATACTGTCTTTTCGTTTTTTCTCTCTATTCGTTCCTCATAGACGAACAGAGCAATTACGGGGTAGAAACAACTCTGTCTCATCCGTATTCCTTCAGAGACAATGTCTACTAGGTCTGAAGACTGGCAGGAAGGAGGGGGGGAGAGTGAGCGAACCCCAGGAAACGAAGAGGAGTTCGTTGACCCTCATGCAGAAGGAGGAGATCTGGCACCTTCCTTTGACACAGGAGGAGCAGAGAATCAATTTTTTACTGCGCCTTCCTTTGACAGAATGAAGAGAAGGGAGAAGAGAGAGACATCGGGCCGATCACAGGCGCCGACTAGAGGAGGAGGAGAGACGAGAGGATCGTCGCGAGGGTCCCGAGGGACACCAAGAGGGGCGGCACCACGAGGACGAGGCTTTCGTGGAAGGGGAGGACGGACCCCAGCGCGCCCTCCCAGAGGACACGGATACTGGAATTATAGCACCAGTTCCAGCTCCAACTACCCCCAGCAAGCTTATACCGCTACGGAGGGGGGACGTCAAGACGAAGACACCGGCTCAGGTGAGCGTGTTGTCGTCGTAGACTGACGGGAGGAGAAGAGAGAGGAAAAGAAGAGAGAGAAGGAGATAAAAACTGTTCTTTTTAATCCGACAGTCACAGTTATGCCTACTGTTGCTGAACAGGATACGAACGGTTCCGTTCCTCCTAGACGTGAAGTTGAAGGCACACAGCCTCACAAGCCTCAAGGTAAGCACTTTGCTAGTTCATCCTTCGAGAGCTAATATGATAAATGATGCGAATAGGAAGGCGAAGAAGGCGATGGAGGAGAGGAAGCCGAAACCAAAGGCTAGGTCTCCTCCTACGAAGAAGCAGCGGACCGTACCCCCGCCAAAGGACTCAATAGTCTCTGCTATAGACACGAGTACACTCGGTGTACCAGACTCTGTCCAAAAGACACTCGAGATACCGGAAGCCCCGGAGACTCAAGAAGTTAAGTTGGCGGAAAAGGGGGGATAACGAGAAGAGGACAAGGAACTTGAGCTTAGACTCAAAACCCTAGAACGAAAAATTCATGTGCTAGCGGCTAGTATACATAGACCGGACGCGCTATGCTACACTGACCTCTTTTGTGAAACTTTACAAACCACATTAAAAGTTGGTAATGATACGATGGCGAATATTAATATTGTCGGCCAGAAGTTTTTGAATAGTCACCGGACATGGGTGGACAAAAACATTAGAAAAACAAAGGGGACCCTAAAAGGGGTAGGCAGCCGTACGGAAATTACGGGCATCGTCACATTAATTTTCAAATTGAAATCCGGTCGAGTATATCGTGCGGACCTCTATGTTGTCCCCGATTACCACGGTTCAATCCTGCTGTCGTATGACCAATTGGCTACGATGGGGGCTGTGATCGATTGCGCCGCACGGCGGGGGATTTATGGAGTGAAGAATGGAGAGGAGGAGGATATTAATCCGATGACTGCTACTGACTCATACGAGGCTTTTGAGCTGAGTCTAGCAACGGAGAGGAAAAAGTTGGCCTTCGTACATGAGGCAACTGAAGCCTATGTACACCCCTATGTCACAGTGCCGGAGGAACTGTCCTGGACCGACAATTGGGAGACGGAGATGTAGGCGTATACGGTTACGATTCCCGCATGGGACAGAAAGTCTATTGATGACTTAGTCGTAGCGCGTAATGAGGAGATAATATGTGTTGCGAAACAGTGCCCGTCGTTGGCCAGATTCGCAGAAGGTGGCGGGGCAGATGCCCATATTACTAATGGCTACTGTTACCATGCGAAGGTGTCAGATGAGAAGAGAGAGGCGTTTGTGCCAAGGAGGAAGGGGCGTATCCCCGATACTCCAGCGGATGACATTAAAACTTTTATCACGAACTTTTGGGGCGATGTGCCTACCTGGCCGCGCTCATTAACTGAAGTGAAAAAGTGTCTACGAACTCTATTTGAGAGTAACAAGCCGTATACTGTCATTCTGCCATACAATGAGAAGGCGATCTGGGCACAGGAGATAAGGGACCGGCTTATTGATCATCCTATACCTGTTCCTTCTCGCAAGCAAAAGTTAGTGGTGGCTTGTCGACTCGGGTCTCGGGAGCAGAGCAGTGCATACAAGCAAAAGCTCAGAGCCCAGGACAAGTTGAAATTGATACCTCAAGCTTTCACATGCTTTGATGGTTTCTACACCCGTAAGGCTCCGATACAATACGCGAACCTTATTGATATGCTTGTCGGGCTGGGTCATGATGATGAGCCGGACACAGTCACGTATGAAAGAACGGGACTAGACGATTTGTCCGAGGAAGATTTGAGTTTGGAGGAGGACTTAGCGCCCCTCAAGGAGCATAAGAAGATGTCGGAGGAAGATTTCCAAGCGGCGGCGCGGAAAATTTTAGAAGAAGGAGTGGGTACGGAGAGAGAGAAGGAGCTTCTCAAAGCTAAGATGGAGGCGTACAGAGAAATTTTCGACCCTCCTCGGGCAGGTGGTGTAAAGTCGGAGGACTTCACTGCTGTCATTTACAAGATACCGGGTGCGGAGCCATCTCCGGCACCGCGGAGGGCAAATTTGAGCATACATGAGGCGAAGATAGCGGAGGAGAACGTGAGACAGTTGCTCAATGAGGACTTTATTGAGAGATCTACATCTCCAATTGTCTCTCAGCCGAAAATCGTCCCCAAGCCAGGAGGAGAATGGCGTTTGACGATCAATTATGCCCGTGTGAATAAGGTGCTAGAGGAAGAGAGAAATCCTCTGCCGACCTTAGAAGAGGGCAGAAGAGTGCTGCGGAACGCTAAATTCTATTCGGTCATCGACCTTAAGAACGGCTTCTGGCAGATACCACTGGACGAGAAATTCAGATGGCTGACTGCATTCGTTGTGGGTATGGAAATATACCAGTGGAAGGTGCTTCCGATGGGACTCAAACAGGCCCCGCGGCTCTTTCAGAAGGCGATGCAGAAGATGTTGAGCGGTCAATATGACGACCAGTCGGAGGATGGTTTTATGAGAAGGAGAGGACAGAAGGCGGGAGAATATGCATTTTGTTACATCGATGACATCATCGTATACTCTAACACAATGGAAGAGCATATCGATCACTTGTCAGATGTCTTCAGGCGCATCGGAGCTTTTGGCCTGAAATGCAATCTAAAGAAATGTCAGCTTGCCAGGACAAGTGTGACGTATTTGGGTTACGAGATTTCTCATAATAGGGTCTCGATATCGCGCGAAAAGAGGGAGGAGATCATGAGTAGACAGTTGCCAAAGAATCGCACGGAGTTACACTCTTTTCTTGCGATGGCACAGTACTACAGCCAGTTCATACCCGATTGGGGTGTAACTCGGGCTAAGCTGGAGAAGATGATTGATTTTGGAGATTTTGAGAAGTGGGATGAGGAGGCTTTGCAGGCGTTTAATACGCTCAAAGATCTCATTTACAAAGATCCCAAGGACGGCGGATTAGTACTTATGATGCCCGACTTTACGAAACCGTTCGTAGTCGACACGGATGCATCTAAGTTTGCGATTGGCGCGGTGCTGCAACAAGAAGATGAGGAGAAAAAGTTGCGCCCGATCATGTTTATTAGTAGAAAGCTGTGTGCGGCGGAGCGAAATTACTGTGCGGCGGAGCGAAATTACTGCACGCGACAGAGGGAGGCGTTGGCAGTAGTATGGGCTCTCAAGAGGCTCAGAGAATACTTGTGGGGAGGACCTCTATTCACGGTTAGGACCGATCATCACAACCTTCTTTGGTTGATGAATCATGAACAAACCGGCCGTTTGGCGCGGTGGCAAGCTTTCTTGTCATGTTTCAATTTCACGATGGTCTACTTACCGGGAAAGCGAAACGTAGTCGTTGATAGCCTTTCTAGGCTAGAGTTTCAGTCGGAGGTGTCGGCTCTCGTATCATCAGTGGAGATGATGGACCTGTCCACGGACAAGGTATACGAGGTGAGCCACATAGAGGCGATGCAGATGGCAAGAGGCGTTCGTTATGACCGCACGGGTCTACGATATAGTCCTCAAGGCCCGGATCATGGCATATGCTGTGAGGCGCATGTTCTCGAAGACGCTGAGTGGTCTTATGAGGCATACGAGAACGCGAAGGCGAATATAAAAGAGGAGGAGGAGACGACTGAGGTCTGTACTGAACCTCCACAGGAAAATCGAAGCGAGCTTGATGAAGACCCGAAAAGGGTAGGAGTAAGGTTGGAGGACGGTACTATTCATATCGCCTCGCCTACCGCGTGGAGGCAGCAACAGGCGACGGATCCGGAGTTCAAGGAGCTCATAACGTTATACAAGAACCCTAATGAGCTTAAAAAGACTCCACAGATCAAAGATCAGATGAAGGAGATGGCGTGGAGAGATGGGCTATTGTGGTACAAGGGCCAGCATGGCAAATTTGCATCACAGCCTGACAAATGGACTCTCTGGGTACCAGAGAAGTTGAGGCGCTTTATATATGTCGCAGCCCATAACTGCCCCTTACTGGCACATCCGGGTCGACAAAGAACTCATTGGTTCATAGCGAGGCGATTTTGGTGGAAAGGGATGAAGGAGGAGATAGACAGGGAAGTGGAAGCATGCATTTCATGCAAAACCACAAAGACACCGCTGAAGGCGAACTTTGGCCTGATCGGTACATTCCCGTTACACGCCGGGATGTTTGAATTTTTACACATCGATCATGTGGGACCTTTCCCCGAATCGGCAGAAGGGTACAGATACCTTCTTACCGCAATAGATCGAGCCACCAATTATGTCTGAGTTGTTCCTGTTAAGGACGCTACAGGCAAGACAACTGCGGAGGCTCTGATCGATAGGATCGTCTCGCAGATCGGAGTGCCTAGAAAGATATGTTCTGATCGAGGTTCTGACTTTAATAATGAAGTCATCGACAGACTATCTAAGTACTACGGGATGAAATGGCAATATGTTACTGCCTATAACCCGAGAGCGAATGGCAAGATCGAGCGGGTACATAGACCTCTCAAAGCCTCGCTTAAGATGTACTGTATGAAGAAGGAGAATCAGAGAGCCTGGGTGGAGGCAGCACCTTCATTTGCCTTTGCAATGAACTGTCTACCCTCATCGGCATTAGGAGGAGCCAGGAGCTCAGTCTCGCCATATCAATTGGTTTACGGCCGAGAGCCTAATATCCCAACCTCACTTCTGCATCCAAAGGACACTTGGGCAGATGAGGATGAGTTGTTCGGGATGAGACTAAGAGCGAAGATGGAGGCGGAACAAATAGTTGCGGCGCACAGGGAGGCGGAGCGCAGAAAGACTGACGCACAAGGAGTGCGACAAGCGCACTTAGATCAAGTCCGTTTCCGGGTTGGGGATATTGTACTCTTGTACCATCCTCAAGTCCCTAAGGGGGTTAGCTCTAAGCTGTTTACCCACTGGAAAGGACCATACCAGATCATGGAACAGATGGGACCTCTGCATTATAAGATCAGGGGTAGAGGGAAGGTGCAGATTGTGAATGTTCGAAGGCTGATCAAATATGACCCCTTCTTACTTGAGGATGAATCCGTTGAGGAGGCGTTGAAACGGATGAAGGAGGACTTCAAAGAGGTACCGCCTATACAGAAGGAGGATACCTTAGAGGAGGAGAATGCCTATCGGGCACCTGTCACGGAGAAGGAGGAGACCGAGAAGGAGAGTAAGGAAGACTCAAACCGCAAAAGCGCGGCGGGGACTCAGTCTAAAGCCCCCATAGTCCGCGGCGGTACGAAGGAGAAGTTCACGGAGGCGCAGAGGAGGAGAGCGCAAAACGATCTCATCTTCGACCAACCGAGGAAGGTGGCAAGGTCGACGCGAGCGACGGATGTCCATGGAGGAGGAGGGGAGAAGGACACTAACCCGAACGCGGGTAATGTGGACATTCGACATGTGCGATGGAAGGAAGGAGAGGCGATTGCGGCCATCAAGTGGGTCCGAGACGCTTTTTATCTGTTGAGACCGGCAGAATCTCATGTTGCCGATGACACTATCTCAGATCTTTATCTCATGCGAGCTGTGGCGGTCCCGCAGACTACACGGGCAGCACGGACATCGAAGGGATCCTTAGCAGCAAAAACGATACAACCGGTACTCCATTTTTGGAGAAGCATGGACCCTGTTGAGGATCCAAAAGCTAGACAATATTTACCGGTGTACAAAGACGCGAAAAATCTCGAGACATGGGATGATACTATTACCCTTCGAGACAAAGACCACACTGCGTGGACTATTCAGTCACTGCCTAGAGGAGTGCTTGAGATTCCTTTTGACTTATCTTTGGGCGCCATCCCTAACAAAATATGGGACATTCTGGAGGAGTCGAAGTTTGACTTGACTTTTGTTGGCGGCCCGCCACCTGGCAAAGGGGTTCGCGCAAGGCGACGAAGGCAGTAAGTGACATTTTTTTCTTTTATCACGCGTCGGACATTGAAAGCTGCATGTGGATTAATCTCATAGTGCCCATGTCAGATCATGTCTTATTAAAATGTTTTTATTACTTGGCATTTTTATCGCAACATATGAGTGCGAGGGTCAATCGGCAAATGGATACGACACCGTATAAGGGGATCGCTTGTGAGTTTAGCGATGGTGTTCCTGGTACGACCCTGCTTCAAGTATCCAGGGTGATGTTCTCAAAAAATGTTCTCATAGTAGACATATTAAATTTTTTTCTTTGGATATACTTAATATCGTCATACCAGCACGGTCCGTCTCTACTTGTGTCGGCATATCGCATGGTCGGGCTCACTCACCCCGGCTTTGGATATAGTTATTAGGTCTGGCCCCTAGTACTATATTAAGGTAACCGATTGAATACAAGGGTATGTTATTAAAAGACAATGTATTTACTGATCGGAAGTGTTTTTGGAAAAGGAGAAAAATTATAACGCTGCTTTTATTGCAATAGTAATATTATTTGTTCTTGACATACTGCCTCAGAATTAAGTTACGGGGGGGACAACAAGTGTGGAAGGAGGAGTTTTTATTTACAAAAACGAGGCTAGAGATTTATAGTTGACTCGTGTCTGGCGTATGCGTTTTATATATCCACTGCACCGTCTATCCGTGGGTTAATGCACTTAGTTGCGACACCCCGAAGCGTTTGTGCAGAAAAGAAATCAGCAATTATATGACGAAAATATTGCATATTTCCGTCATAAAAACGGGAAGGGGTACTGTAGGCATCACCCCCCGAATAGCCGGTAAAAAGTACCCTTTTTCTGGTGTCAGGTGCACCTAGTTTTTTCCCATTATTTTCAATATCGTTTGGCCGGATTTGACCTAATGCCATTTTAACCTTGGTCTGTTGCCGTTTTCTTTTCGGCTTCACTGAGCTAATATAACGAGACATCATTCTCCTTTGGGAATTTGTGTCTGGTTGTATTACCGACTTTTTATTGAGCTATCTTCGGGATTGTAACAATATTAGTAATGTATTTCGGGGGGGGGGGGGATGTCCACAAAACGTACACCTGGTAACCGGCTCAAGTAACTTGGGCGTCCGCAGTGCACAATGTTAATCAGTAACATCATATGTAGGTTCTCCCTAGTAAAAGTGGTAGGTAGAATACAAAAAAATATTTAGAACGCTACATTAAGATTTAAGAGATAAAAACGGTACTAAGTTGTAGCATGAATATCCTTATTAATGTTTCGTGAAGGAATGTAGGCATCACCCCCCTGATAGCCGGTAAAAAGTACCTTTTCCTGGTGACAGGTGCACCAGCTTATTTTTCAGTATTATTTGTCCGGATTGGACCTGATGCCATTTTATTCCTGGTCTGTTGCAGTTTTCCTTTTTTGGCTTCACTGAGCTAATACAACGAGACATCATTCTCATTCTTGAGGACTGTGTTTGGTTGTATTACCGACTTTTTACGAGCTATCGTTGGGGGCAGTACATTTGGAGTCCACATCACTAGGGTGATTTCTTTCTGCTTTGCCACACAGGCAACAGAGTGAATTTTCACTGACCTGTCTCACACGGGGACGTCAGACGAAAACAAATACTCCAACACAGCTCCCTCATAACTCTTTCACAAAACAAATAATTTGATTGGTCTCAAGCAGGTGTCTCGTACCCTCTAGCCCAATCCATATCTGTGTGCTCACAAGGAGACATCAGATACAAACTCTCTGTCGTTCTTGCTGTTCTCACACAGAGACCAAGAAGAAGGAGGTGGACAGAAGAGTGAAGGAACACACACAAAACACAAACAAGCATAGGGACAGGAGCACAACACTCTACCCTTCTAGTTTGTGCATTTATCTGCATTATCTCACACATACGTCAGAGTATTTTTGCAAATCTCTGATCGTTTTCTAAAGGTAGGTCTGAGAACCTATCCGACCGACTGTCGACTTCTCAAGGAGAGCTTTTCTAGCTTCTCTATTACTATCTGTCTGTAGGTCCTAGTGCCTCATACTATATACAATATAGAAAAGAAGGAGGAGAAAGTAATCTGAGTAAGGAGAACAAGAAATCGGAGAAAGTCTCAAAGACTATTTTTCTCAAACAAAAACAAACATACAAACAGTGTTTCATAGAGGACAGGGATCTTATCCTACCCTCTCTATTAGTTTCTCTCTTCACTAGTCAATCGACTGAAGGAGGAACAGAACACAAACGAACAAAAACCAAACATAGGAGCTGACACTGTCCTCCTGTTGATCACTACTACGACATCATGTCGACAGAGACCGCCGAAGTGAGTGAATTCTCGGAGGCAGAACAAAGAAGAGAAAAAGAAGAAACAGGAGGAGGAGGAGGAAAATGAAGGAGGAGGAGGAGGATTGAATGAAGGTGGAGGAGGAGAAAGCGGACAAGACGACGAAGAAGAAGAAGGAGAAGGAGGAGTAGGTGGAGGAACAGAGATAAGTAGACGAAGAGTAGTAAGAGTAGGAAGACTAGGAGGAGTAGGAGGCCGAGGAGGAGGAGGAGATGAAGGAGTAGGAGGAGGAGTAGAAGAGGGATGGGATGATGAAGGAAGATATGGAGGAGACGAAGATGAAGGAGGATTTGAACAAGAAGAGACAGGAGGAGGAGGAGCATATGGTAATCCCATACCACCTGCCCACACGGGAGGAGGAGGACGAAGAATGATCGACTTGATTCATAGTGATGGAGAGGAGATCACAGTGGAGGAATAACAGTGGGTGCAAGACCACTATGACCTCACTAAAGAAGAGTTCGATAACAGGATGGGGGTAGGGAAGGATACCTATGTGTGGATCCCTCAGGATCAAAGAAGAGAGAAAAGTCGTGCTAAAAGGGATGTCTATATCCCATTATCAAACACAGCACAGCTCCTCGGCAAACTGGTCTCTGATCAAGAAGAGAGAAAGAAGATACATATCAAGTTTGGGGACTCACACACCCACCTTGAATTACTCGATGCTATCTTTGGGGTGTACACTCAAACCCTGATTTGGGAACGTTCATACGGCCCACGATGTGAGGGTTACCTCCAGTACACACACCCAAGAGCAATAGCCAGATTCCTCGCGACTGGTCAGGAGGCAGTCGATGTAACAAAAATGAAGACCAATCTGGGTTCGAAAAACTCGAGTGGCATATTTCATTTTTTTACGATGGAAATGAAGGCCTTGGAGGAGGGGAAGACAGAGATGGAAAAAAGCATTAAGGCAGCAGGAGAAACTCATCCTGTGATTGATGAGTTAGAGAAGACTGACAGAGTTCTGACCAAGATCAGACTGTTGATGGGTGCGTTACTGCATAAGGAGGCATGGAAGAGATGGATTCCTACCAAGGATCACTCTGTCCTTAAATCACTTAGTAACGCACCACCGGTCGCCAACAAAGCAGGTGTTGACCAATATGTGGAGAAATATAATTTTCTCAGATCTGCTTCTGAATTGGTGGCCTTTATCACTCATGCTCAAAGGCTGGTGATATCTGAGAAGAAGAAGGCGAAAGAGAATGCAGAGTTCGAGAAGACGATGAGACTGGAAAGAATGAAAGCAAAAGTGAGTGGTGCAAAGACACACCCTCCGACATATTTTCCCCACCAGCTCCTGCCCCACCAGCCCCTACACCCCGGGCTCAACTACGGTGGTGGTCACAAACACGGAGAAGAAGGACAGACAGAACATCATAAATGCCTTCAAGGGGAAGAAAGGAGGAGTGGCAATCTCATGCTATATGCCAAGACGAGCTCAGACAAAGACTCTGATGCTTCGCTTTTGAGCAAGCTCAAAGAGATCAATGCCTGCATGAAGGCTTTTCCTTGCGACGAAACGCAGGAATACGAGGCCCTTTGTTACTGTTTTTGACCAATCTCTAGTCTCGGAGGGATTCAATCTGACACAGTACAAGTTTTTGAGAAAGAAGGAGGAGATTAAGAGAAACAATGCAACAGGCCTAGACGCTCAGTGTGAACTGGCGGTGGCCACACTCATTTCATATTTTCAATCTCATGGATACCAGCATCTCTGCACTGGTACTCTCATAGGATTTGAAATCTCTGAGACAGTGGCGATGAGTTTGAGGAGTGCTGTTGGCTTGGCGGCGACCCTTACGGAGGTAGTTTCCTCCATGGGCTATTCTATGGCCGCAAGTCGATCATCCTCTATTTCTTCTCGGCGTTACACACAGTTAACCCGAGTAAGCTTACTCAGCTCATACAACAATGCTCGACGTTTAGCTCAGTGAAGTCCAAGAACTTCCTCGAGACACACGTGTTCGAAAATACGGTTCAAAGCGTTGCTCCGTCAGCACTGTTTCAAGAAGTGATGAGTGCATGCTCAAACATGGACTCGCTCACGGAGGCACATACGGCACAGGCAGGCGGTGTACCTGTTGGCGCACAAGCCACGTACACAAACAGAGTTGCCGGTTGGAAGAGACAGAGAGAGCCAGACCTGAAGACCGCATGTTGGAGGTGGTTCGCGGGCTTGCAGTGTAAGGCACAGATGGAGAACAGAGACTGCTCTTTCAATCATGATAGGCAGAACCCAACAGCAAGGGCAAATTTTCTGAGCAGGACGGAAGGCAAGGAACCGGGCCTTTTCAATATGCTTCAGATTGCCGCTGTGAACGAAGGTTGGTATGCCAATATGTGTGATGATGAGGAGTTACGAGAGGCAATCATTACCTACATGAAGAGGATGAAGGAGAAGAAGGAGGAAAGGGAGAGACAAAAGAACTTAAAGGCCTCTCAAAGAGGACGAGAAGGAGGAGCAGGAGCAGGAGGACGAGGAGGAGGAGGAGGAGGACGAGGACGAGGAACATGGAGAGGAGCCTCGAGGTGGCAGGGAACCCCTCAGAGAGGAAGAGGAGGAGGTCGGGGATATACCCCTTATGGAGGGAGAGCTGTTCGAGCTCCAGCCCCCCCACCCAGAGGAGGAGGAGGCTCGTGGGCAAGCTCCAACCCGAATTTCGGTCGAGCTCAGGCCTACAACACTGCCTCGGAGACCGATACGTCATCCTACCCGGACACTACTCAAGGTAATCGTTTCGAGGTGGTGGAATGACTGGAGGGGGAAGAAGAGAGGAAGGAGAAGACTGTGAAGTTTAACCCTAAAGTCACAGTGCTTTCTAATGCTGTTGTGCAGACTGGGCCAACGCTTCCTCTATGTGAAAACAAAGATGTGGGTACACAGAGACTGCAGCCCCAAGGTAGTCTCATACCCGTTCATACAGCACGGTTACCAATGATAACTGATGCAAATAGGAAGGCGAGACTTGCGATGGAGGCGAGGAGGCCAATGGCAGACGTATCGCCTCGGCCAAGCAAACAACCACGAACAGACTCAATGTCTACGGTCGCGGCGGGTGGCGAGCAAAAAGACAATGTGTGTACTCAAGTGCCACAAGACAATGTCGCTCAAATAGTAAACGCACCAGTACCGCAGAATAATAAAAATGTTAATGAGGTGAAGCAGGAGGAGAAGAAGGAGGAGTTGAAAAACTTAGAGACAAGACTCCAAAATTTGGAACGTAAAGTTCTTGTTCTCGCAGCCAATATACACAGGCCCGATGCTCTGTGTTATACGGAACTTTATTGTGAAACATTGAAGACAATATTAAAAGTTGGTAATGATACGATGGCGAATATTAATATTGTCGGCCGGAAGTTTTTTAATCGATACCGGGACTGGGTGGACGGAAATATGAAAAAGTCAACGGGCACTCTCAAAGGAGTGAGCAGCCGGACGGATATCACGGGAATCATCACACTGACCTTTAAATTGAAATCCGCACGAGTATACCGTATGGACCTCTATGTCGTCCCCGGTTACCACGGGTCAATATTACTATCGTATGACCAATTGGCTACGATGGGGGCTGTGATTGATTGCGCCGCACGGCGAGTGATATATGGAGTAAAAAGAGGAGAAGAGAACGATATTGATCCCTTCAACGCTACTGACTCTTATGAGGCTTATGAGCTGAGTCTAGCGACGGATCACAAAAAGATGGCCATCGCACATGAGGCACTTGAGGTGTACGTTCACCCCCATGTCGTAAGACCGGATGAACTGTCCTGGACCGACAATTGGGAATCCCAAGTGTGCACTGTCACAGTTCCGACATGCCATTGGGACAAAAAGTCTATTGATGACTTAATCGAGAAGCGAAAGGAGGAGATTATATGTGTCGCACAAAGAAGCCCGTCGTTGGCGAGATTCGCGGAAGGAGTAGGAACAGATGTCCATATTACTAACGGATACTGTTTCCATGCGAAAGTAGGAGAAGAAAAAAGGGAGGCGTTTGTACCAAGGAGAACGGGGCGAATCCCGGATACTCCACCAGAAACTATTAAAAGTTTTATTACTGATTTCTGGGGTGACGAGCCCACGTGGCCGCGTTCACTGTCTGAAGTGAAGAAATGCTTACGGACTTTATTCGAAAATAATAAGCCGTATACTATTATCCTGCCATATAATGAGAAGGCGATATGGGCGCAGGAAATAAGGGACCGGCTTATTGATCATCCTATACCGGTACCCTCTCGCAAGCAACAGCTAGTGGTGGCTTGTCGTATGGGAACTCGTGAGCAGAGCAGTGCATACAAGCGGAAGCTCAGAGACCTCGACAAGTTGAAATTGATACCGCAAGCATTCACATGCTTTGATGGTTTTTACACCCGTAAAGCTCCTTTGCAATACGCGAGACTCATTGACATGCTGGTGGAGCTCGGTAAAGATGATGAGCCGGACACGGTCACGTATGAAAAGACGGGCCTAGATGATGTCTCGGAAGAGGACTTAGGCTTGGAGGAGGACAGAGAACCCCTCAAGCAGCATAAGCAGATGTCTGATGAAGATTTTCAAGAGGCGGCGCGGAAAATATTGGAAGAAGGAGTAGGCACGGAGAAGGAGAAGGAGCTTTTAAAAGCCAAATTAGAGGCGAACAAGGAAATTTTTGACCCTCCACATGCAGGTGGTGTCAAGCCTGAAGATTTCACTGCGGTTATTTACAAAATACCGGGTGCGGAGCCGTCACCGGCACCACGAAGGGCGAATTTGAGTATACATGAGGCGAAGATAGCGGAGGAGCTAGCAAGACAGCTGCTCAATGAGGACTTTATTGAGAGATCAACATCCTCAATAGTCTCACAACCGAGAATAGTGCCGAAGCCAGGAGGAGAATGGCGCCTGACAGTTAACTATGCTCGTGTTAACAAGGTGCTGGAGGAAGAGAGAAATCCTCTCCCGACATTAGAAGAAGGAAGGAGAGTACTGCGGAATGCAAAATTCTATTCGGTCATTGACCTTAAGAATGGCTTCTGGCAGATACCACTGGAGGAAAAGTCCAGATGGCTGACGGCGTTTGTGGTGGGTATGGAAATATACCAATGGAAAGTGCTTCCGATGGGCCTCAAGCAAGCCCCAGGACTTTTCCAGAAGGCGATGCAGAAGATGTTGAGCAGTCAGTACGATGATTTGTCTGACGGTGGCTTTATGAGAAGGCGGGGACAGAAGGCGGGAGAATATGCATTTTGCTATATCGATGACATTATCGTATACTCTAACACAATGGAGGAGCATATCGATCATTTGTCCGATATATTCAGGCGCATCGGAGCTTTTGGCCTGAAGTGCAATCTAAAGAAGTGTCAACTTGCCAAGACGAGTGTGACATACTTAGGGTACGAGATCTCCCATAATCGAGTCTCGATATCCAAAGAGAAGAGGGAGGAGATTATGAATCGACCGATACCGAAGAACCGCACTGAATTGCACTCATTCCTTGCGATGGCGCAATACTATAGCCAGTTTATACCCGATTGGGGTGCAACACGGGCTAAAGTGGAGAAAATGATAGATTTTGGAGACTTTGAGAAGTGGGACGAAGAGGCTTTGCAAGCGTTTCATGCGCTCAAAGATCTCATTTACAAAGACCCGAAAGACGGAGGACTGGTGTTAACGATGCCCGACTTTACGAAACAATTCGTAGTCGATACAGACGCATCTAAGTTTGCGATTGGGGCTGTATTACAACAAGAGGATGAGGAGAAGAAATTACGCCCAATCATGTTTATTAGTAGGAAGTTGTGTGCGGCGGAGAGAAACTATTGCACAAGGCAAAGAGAGGCGTTGGCGGTAGTATGGGCCCTCAAGAGGCTCAGAGAGTATTTGTGGGGAGGACCTCAATTTACTGTCAGAACTGATCATCATAACCTGTTATGGTTGATGAATCATGAACAGACGGGACGGCTGGCGCGGTGGCAAGCGTTCTTGTCTTGTTTCGATTTTACAATGGTCCATCTACCGGGAAAGCGAAATGTGGTCGCTGATAGCCTCTCTAGGCTAGAGTTTAACTCAGAAGTATCGGCGTTGGTGTCCACGGTGGAGATGGAAGACTTGTCCACTGACAAGGTGTATGAGGTCAGCCACATTGAGGCGATGGAGATGGCGAGTGGAGTCCGATATGACCGCACAGGTCTACGGTACAGTCCACAAGGCCCGGATCACGGGATATGTTGTGAGCTACATACCCAGGAGGACGCTGAGTGGTCCTATGAGGTATATGAGAATGCGAAGGCGAACATAAGAGAGGAAGAGGAGACGCAGGAAGTTTATGCGGAGCCTCCTCAAGAGCGGAGAAGTGACCTAGACGATGACCCGGAAAGAATCGGGGTACGGCTAGAAGATGGTACTATCCATATAGCCTCGCCTACCGCATGGAGGCAACAACAGGCTCAAGATCCGGAGTTTAAAGAACTGATACAGTTATATCAGAACCCGGATGAGCTACGGATGACGAAAGCGATCAAAGATCAGATGAAGGAGATGGGATGGAGAGATGGTCTACTGTGGTACAAGGGCCTTCACGGTCGCTATGCGTCACAGCCGGACAAATGGACCCTTTGGGTACCGGAGAGTCTGAGACGATTTATATTTGTCGCAGCCCACAATTGCCCACTTTTGGCGCATCCGGGTCGACAACGAACTCATATGTTCGTAGCGAGGCGATTCTGGTGGAAGAAGATGAAGGAGGAGATAGATCAGGCGGTGGATGCATGCATCCCGTGCAAGATAAACAAAACACCACTGAAGGCAAATTTCGGCCTGATTGGCGAATTTCCTCTTCATGCGGGGATGTTTGAGTTTATACACATTGATCATGTGGGACCTTTCCCAGAATCGAAGGATGGTTACAAATACCTCCTTACGGCTATTGACAGAGCCACCAACTATGTGTGGATCATCCCTGTCAAAGACGTTACCGGCAAGACGACGGCCGAGGCGCTGATCGATAGGATCATCTCACAGATCGGAGTACCAAGAAAGATATGTTCTGATCGAGGCTCGGACTTTAATAACGAGGTCATCGACAAACTATCTAAGTATTACGGGATGAAATGGCAATATGTTACTGCCTATAACCCGCGAGCAAATGGGAAAATCGAGCGGGTACACAGACCCCTCAAAGCCTCGCTAAAGATGTATTGCACGAAGAAGGAGAATCAAAGAGCATGGGTCGAGGCAGCACCATCATTTGCGTTTGCAATGAACTGTCTACCCTCTACGGCGTTAGGAGGCTCGAAGAGCTCAATCTCGCCATATCAGTTAGTATATGGGCGTGAGCCTGATATCCCGACTTCGCTCCTTCACCCAAAAGACACTTGGGCGGATGCGGATGAGTTGTTTGGGATGAGACTTAGAGTGAAGATGGAGGCGGAACAAATAGTCAGGGCGCATAGAGAGGCGGAGCGCCGAAAGACTGATGCTGAAGGGGTGCGACAAGCGCACTTGGATCAGATCAAGTTCCAGGTCGGGGATATTGTACTATTGTACCATCCTCAAGTCCCGAAGGGAGTCAGCTCTAAGCTGTTCACTCACTGGAAAGGACCTTATCAGATTATGGAACAGACGGGACCTCTGAATTACAAGATCAGGGGTAGAGGGAAGGTGCAAATTGTGAATGTAAGAAGGCTGATTAAGTATGATCCCTTCTTACTGGAAGATGAATCCGTTGAGGAGGCGTTAAAACGGATGAAGGATGATTTCAAAGAGGTGCCGCCCATCCACAAGGAGGCTGGCATAGACCAAGACGATGCTTATCGGGCACCGATAGCTGAGAAGGAGGAGAGTGAGGTGGACAGCAAGGAGAAGACTGACCGCATAAGCGCGGTGGGGACTCAGTCCAAGTCTCCGCGAGAGCATAGCGGAAAGAAGGAGAAGATCACAGAGGCGCAGCTAAGGAGAGCGCGGAATGATCTTATCAACGACCAACCGAGGAAGGCGATGAGGTCGATGAGATCAAAGGACGTCCACCAGGAGGAGGAGGGGACGGACACTGACCCAAACGCGGGCAACGTTGAGATTGTCCATGAGCGATGGAAGGAAGGCGATGCGATAGCAACCATCGCATGGGTGAAAAATGTTTTCTATCTGATGAGACCAGCGGAACAACATGTCGCTGATGACACTCTCTCAGACTTATACTTGATGCGGGTCGTGGCGGTCCCACGACAGATGCGTGTCACACGGACACTCAAAATATCATCAGCCGCAAAGATAGTACAACCGATACTCCAGTTCTGGAGAAGTATGGACCCGGTTGAGGTTCCAAAGGCAAGACATTATCTGCCAGTATATAAAGACGCAAAAAGTCTCGAGACATGGGATGATACAATTACTCCCAGAGACAAGGATTACACTGCGTGGACCATTCAGACACTGCCAAGAGGAGTGCTTGATGTCCCTTTTGAATTATCGTTGGGCGGAATCCCTAATAAGATCTGGGACATTCTCGAACAGTCAAAGTTCGATCTGACTTTTGTTGGTGGTCCTCCACCAGGCAAAGAAATCCGCGCCAGACGACGAAGGCAGTGACAAAGAAACTATTTTTCTTTATGCGTCTCAAATAAACTGATTGATTGCCCACGGCGTATCATGATTTGATCATGCATCATCAGTTATCAATATGAATATTAAAAAGACTCAGTGATATAACTTGGCATTCGATCGCAACATACGAGTGCGAAAGGTCGATCGACGATGATACTACACCGTATACGGGGATCGCTAGTGTATTGAGCGATGGTGTTCCCGGGTATGACCCTTTCCAAGTCCTGGGATGATGTTCTCGAAAATGAAATGTTCTCTGAAACTTTCATTAAATTATTTTTTACGATAGATTATATACTGTCGTACCTGAGCACGGTCAATCTCTACTTGTGTCGGTATATCGCAGGGTCGGGTACATACACCTCGACTTCGGATATAGCTATTAGGACTGGCCCCCTAATACTATATCATAGGATATCCGCCTTATACAAGGGTATGTCATTAAAAAAGACAATGTACTTACGATCTCCCTGTGAATAATAATAATAATAATAATAATAATAATAATAATAATAATAATAATAATAATAATAATAATAATAATAATAATAGTGCTTCTCTGTCAATGGCTGATGCATTTCTGCACATGCGCCTCCATCGTCTCACCCGTGAGGGGAGTACGAAGAATTGACGATAAGCTCTAATGACACCCCCGCAAGGGCAGTTCCAACACTTCCAGACGGCCGGTATGTTCAATGAAAATACTGGTCCAGACGGATCGGTATGTTCAATGAAAATACTGGTGGCACCGACGGGAATCGAACTGGCGACAGGGCCCAGATGGTAGAACTTGACCACTGGGCTATCACGGTGTCCATAATAATAATAATAATAATAATAATAATAATAATAATAATAATAGTGCTTCTCTGTCAATGGCTGATGCATTTCTGCACATGCGCCTCCATCGTCTCACCCGTGAGGGGAGTACGAAGAATTGACGATAAGCTCTAATGACACCCCCGCAAGGGCAGTTCCAACACTTCCAGACGGACCGGTATGTTAATGAAATACTGGTGGCACCGACGGGAATCGAACTGGCGACAGGGCCCAGATGGTAGAACTTGACCACTGGGCTATCACGGTGTCCATAATAATAATAATAATATAATAATAATAATAATAATAATAATAATATAATAATAATAATAATAATAATAATAATAATAATATAATGATATGATGATGATGATAATGATAAGAAGAAGAAGGAGATCAAAGGGGGAATCGTACTACAGCACCACGTTGCTTGTATTTTTTATTAATAGTATGTTTATTCTTGACATACTGCCGGAAAAAAAAAAGAGATTGAGGGGAGGAGTTCAAAATTTAAAGAACGGCTAGAGAATCCGCTTTGACGTGCCGTATGAGGATATATTTATCGTCTTTTAGCGTCTATCGTGGGTCGATGCGCTGGTGGCATGACTCCATAGCGCATACTATTTGCAGAAAGAAATCAAAAGGTGTATGACGAAAATGCTATTTCCGTCATAAAATCGGGAGGGGGTACTGTAGGCATCACCCCCCGGATAGCAGGTAAAAAGTACCTTTTCCTGGTGACAGGTGCACCAGCTTATTTTTCAGTATTATTTGTCCGGATTGGACCTGATGCCATTTTATTCCTGGTCTGTTGCCGTTTTCCTTTTTTGGCTTCACTGAGCTAATACAACGAGACATCATTCTCATTCTTGAGGACTGTGTTTGGTTGTATGTGTCTTTTTACGAGCTATCGTTGGGGGCAGTACAGGAATCATAAAAAATATATAGATTTGACTGCAAACGGTGACTTCAAAGTTGCAGCAAACAATTTGTAAAAAGAGTCCTGAAAGATTTGGTGAACGGTGGCACTTTCACCGCCATAAACACTCGGCCCACCCCTCTTTTGTTGGAAACAGCGTCGATCCGCTTGCCAAACGACATGAGCAAAAGGGAGGTTGAGAGGGTTGGGGATGCAGAGTTACCTCCTGTTGTTGAGGGAAGTGAGATCCCCAGGCTAAGGCGAACATAGAAAAGGATTGGCGCAGTTGGTCCCTCCCAGAGCTGGAATGCTGGCTCTCTGTGCATCGCCCTGATCACAAGCTCCCCAAGCAGAACCGTGAAATAAACCCCACCACGGTGAGGAACAAAAGTGTGTTCTCTCTTGATCTTGCTCATATCTTTTTGCATGGTAGGGCAAATACAAAACTACATGGAAGAAGCAATTGCTCAACGAGGTTTGGGAGATAAAAAACCTAGAAATTGAAGCCCAAGAAAAGAAAAATAGTGAAGGCTGAAAAGGTCACAACAACAACAACAACAACAACAATAACAATAATGATTAATAATAATAATAATAATAATAATAATAATAATAATAATAATAATAATAATAATAGTGCTTCTCTGTCAATGGCTGATGCATTTCTGCACATGCGCCTCCATCTTTTCACCCGTGAGGGGAGTACGAAGAATTGACGATAGGCTCTAATGACACCCCCGCAAGGACAGTTCCAACACTTCCAGACGGACCGGTATGTTCAATGAAAATACTGGTCCGGACGGACCGGTATGTTCAATGAAGATACTGGTGGCACCGACGGGAATCGAACTGGCGACAGGGCCTTGATGGTAGAACTTGACCACTGGGCTATCACGGTGTCCAATAATAATAATAATAATAATAATAATAATAATAATAATAATAATAATAATAATAATAATAATAATAATAATAATAATAGTGCTTCTCTGTCAATGGCTGATGCATTTCTGCACATGCGCCTCCATCGTCTCACCCGTGAGGGGAGTACGAAGAATTGACGATAAGCTCTAATGACACCCCCGCAAGGGCAGTTCCAACACTTCCAGACGGGCCGGTATGTTCAATGAAAATACTGGTCCAGACGGATCGGTATGTTCAATGAAAATACTGGTGGCACCGACGGGAATCGAACTGGCGACAGGGCCCAGATGGTAGAATAATAATAATAATAATAATAATAATAATAATAATAATAATCTCTCTCTCTCTCTCTCTCTCACACACACACACACACACAACAACAACAACAACAACAACAACAACAACAACAACAACAGCAACAGCAACAACAACAACAACAACAATAATAATAATAATAATAATAACAATGATTAAAATAATAATAATAATAATAATAATAATAATAATAATAATAATAATAATAATTTCTGCACATGTGCCTCCATCGTCTCACCCGCGAGGGGAGTACGAAGATTTGACGATAGGCTCTAGTGACGCCCCCGCAAGGCAGCTCCAAGCCTTCCAGACAGACCAATACTTTCAAAGAAAATATCCTTTGAAAATACTGGCACCGTCGGGAATCGAACTGGCGACAGGTCCCAGAGGGTAGACCTTAACCACTGGGCTATCGCGGTGCCACTAAAAATAATAATAATAATGATAATAATAATAATAATAATAATAATAATAATAATAATAATAATAATAATAATAATAATAATAATAATAATAATAATAGTGCTTCTCTGTCAATGGCTGGTGCATTTCTACATGCGCCTCCATCGTCTCACCCTTGAGGGGAGTACGAAGAATTGACGATAGGCTGTAATGACACCCCCGCAAGGGCAGTTCCAACACTTCCAGACGGACCGGTATGTTCAATGAAAATACTGGTCCAGACGGACCGGTATGTTCAATGAAAATACTGGTGGCACCGACGGGAATCGAACTGGCGACAGGGCCCAGATGGTAGAACATGACCACTGGGCTATCACGGTGTCCTAAAATAATAATAATAATAATAATAATAATAATAATAATAATAATAATAATAATAATAATAATAATAATAATAATAATAATAATAATAATAATAATAATAATAATAATAATAATAATAGTGCTTCTCTGTCAATGGCTGATGCAAATCTGCACATGCGCCTCCATCGTCTCACCCGTGAGGGGAGTACGAAGAATTGACGATAGGCTCTAATGACACCCCCGCAAGGGCAGTTCCAACACTTCCAGACGGACCGGTATGTTCAATGAAAATACTGGTGGCACCGACGGGAATCGAACTGGCGACAGGGTCCAGATGGTAGAACTTGACCACTGGGCTATCACGGTGTCCAATAATAATAATAATAATAATAATAATAATAATAGTGCTTCTCTGTCAATGGCTGATGCATTTCTGCACATGCGCCTCCATCGTCTCACCCGTGAGGGGAGTACGAAGAATTGACGATAAGCTCTAATGACACCCCCGCAAGGGCAGTTCCAACACTTCCAGACGGGCCGGTATGTTCAATAAAAATACTGGTCCAGACGGATCGTTACGTTCAATGAAAATACTGGTGGCACCGACGGGAATCGAACTGGCGACAGGGCCCAGATGGTAGAACTTGACCACTGGGCTATCACGGTGTCCAATAATAATAATAATAATAATAATAATAATAATAATAATAGTGCTTCTCTGTCAATGGCTGATGCATTTCTGCACATGCGCCTCCATCGTCTCACCCGTGAGGGGAGTACGAAGAATTGACGATAAGCTCTAATGACACCCCCGCAAGGGCAGTTCCAACACTTCCAGACGGGCCGGTATGTTCAATGAAAATACTGGTCCAGACGGATCGGTATGTTCAATGAAAATACTGATCCAGACGGATCGGTATGTTCAATGAAAATACTGGTGGCACCGACGGGAATCGAACTGGCGACAGGGCCCAGATGGTAGAACTTGACCACTGGGCTATCACGGTGTCCATAATAATAATAATAATAATAATAATAATAATAATAATAATAATAGTGCTTCTCTGTCAATGGCTGATGCATTTCTGCACATGCGCCTCCATCGTCTCACCCGTGAGGGGAGTACGAAGAATTGACGATAGGCTCCAATGACACCCCCGCAAGAGCAGTTCCAACACTTCCAGACGGGCCGGTATGTTCAATGAAAATACTGGTCCAGATGGATCGGTATGTTCAATGAAAATACTGGTGGCACCGACGGGAATCGAACTGGCGACAGGGCCCATATGGTAGAACTTGACCACTGGGCTATCACGGTGTCCAATAATAATAATAATAATAATAATAATAATAATAATAGTGCTTCTCTGTCAATGGCTGATGCATTTCTGCACATGCGCCTCCATCGTCTCACCCGTGAGGGGAGTACGAAGAATTGACGATAAGCTCTAATGACACCCCCGCAAGGGCAGTTCCAACACTTCCAGACGGGCCGGTATGTTCAATGAAAATACTGGTCCAGAAATAGACCGGTATGTTCAATGAAAATACTGGTGGCACCGACGGGAATCGAACTGGCGACAGGGCCCAGATGGTAGAACTTGACCACTGAATAATAATAATAATAATAATAATAATAATAATAGTGCTTCTCTGTCAATGGCTGATGCATTTCTGCACATGCGCCTCCATCGTCTCACCCGTGAGGGGAGTACGAAGAATTGACGATAAGCTCTAATGACACCCCCGCAAGGGCAGTTCCAACACTTCCAGACGGGCCGGTATGTTCAATGAAAATACTGGTCCAGAAATAGACCGGTATCTTCAATGAAAATACTGGTGGCACCGACGGGAATCGAACTGGCGACAGGGCCCAGATGGTAGAAAATAATAATAATAATAATAATAATAATAATAATAATAATAATAATACTATATCTGAGGCGTACTGATGCAGCTAATGGCATATCCTCAACGGACATAAGCCTCCAATACCCTTGTTCGAGGTCCTCCACCCCCCCGTGTCAGTCTCTCGCCTGATGATCGGGGCCACCGATGGAGCTCCTGAGGGCAAGACTGCACTAAGCCGAGGTTATTCCGCAGTCCCAGCAACCTCTTGCAAGACGTCACCGAATGTGCAAGTGCATACACCAAGCGCGGTTGCTAGAGCTGCCTCGAAACCCCACCCATAACAATCTGGTGTCTGCTGGGTCCTGGGCTATCAACCAGCATATGCGGAATTTAAGATCTTTTACGCGCGCAACGACCCTCCTCCCCAGCATCTACCACCAAAGGGTTATGAGTTGGCGTCACAGTTTAACGCCTTGAGGCCATTGGGCTGAATAATAATAATAATAATAATAATAATAATAATAATAATAATAATAATAATAATAATAATAATAATAATAATAATAGTGCTTCTCTGTCAATGGCTGATGCATTTCTGCACATGCGCCTCCATCGTCTCACCCGTGAGGGGAGTACGAAGAATTGACGATAAGCTCTAATGACACCCCCGCAAGGGCAGTTCCAACACTTCCAGACGGACCGGTATGTTCAATGAAAATACTGGTCCAGACGGAGCGGTATGTTCAATGAAAATACTGGTGGCACCGACGGGAATCGAACTGGCGACAGGCCCAGATGGTAGAACTTGACCACTGGGCTATCACGGTGTCCATAATAATAATAATAATAATAATAATAATAATAATAATAATAATAGTGCTTCTCTGTCAATGGCTGATGCATTTCTGCACATGCGCCTCCATCGTCTCACCCGTGAGGGGAGTACGAAGAATTGACGATAAGCTCTAATGACACCCCCGCAAGGGCAGTTCCAACACTTCCAGACGGGCCGGTATGTTCAATGAAAATACTGGTCCAGAAATAGACCGGTATGTTCAATGAAAATACTGGTGGCACCGACGGGAATCGAACTGGCGACAGGGCCCAGATGGTAGAACTTGACCACTGGGCTATCACGGTGTCCATAATAATAATAATAATAATAATAATAATAATAATAATAATAATAATAATAATAATAATAATAATAATAATAATATCTCTCTCTCTCTCACACACACACTGTCCCTCCCCCCCCCCCCCTCTCTCTCTCTCGCTCTCTCTCTCATACATACATACATACACATACATTCATACATACATAGGCCAATCTCTTCGAGCAGGACGGCACTCCGGAGGATTTGTTATCCTTCACTGTTCGCCGCCTTCTGCAAGCACCGTTTGTATATGGTGACGACGGTGGTGCTGGTTCGAAGACGAGAGTTATATCCCCCTTTCCAACTACCATCAGCAAGCAATTGTTTGATTCTTTTTCACTAGGAATGGCACTTTGTAAGACAAGGGTACAAAATTAGTTGGTACAGTGGAAGCGGGCCCACTGGCCAGGGCATCGCATGTTCCAATATCTTTTTTTACACAACATGTCCTCGCAGCCCATGGTAGGCTTACCAAAGTAATACTAGAGTCGGTGCAGTTTGCTTTATGTACGGTAGAGGAGGAGGAAAGATTCCTTCCCAGTGCCCGGCCCTCCAGAGGCGATGATATCGCCAAGCCTACTCTGCAGGAATTGAAGGAGCAATGATTCCATCCTGGACTATTGCTATACAAGAAGGCAACCACTTGTACTTTGCTGAGCTGGGGGACGATGCGGACGAGCGTTGGAGAAATAGAGTAGTCGCTGGGTTGGGAGAAGTCCCAGCCCACAAACTACTATCTTGGCCGGACCCAGCGGTCCTCACAATGCAGGAGAGTTTACAGAAAAAGCATTTCCCATCCAAGAGGGTAAACACAGAGCTCAAAGATAAGATTTGGAAACTAGATACCACTTGGACAAGAAAGGGGGAGGAAGTCTGGGTGGACGTCGAAGACATTATTTACTATTTTCCAGGTTTCGATCCAAAAACAAACAAAGTGCCTTTTACTGTGCAGCAAACCTTGGGTGCCCATTTCCAACGACAGCAGTACAATCATTTTCGTTTTGCTAACACCCGTAGTTTTATATCTTGTTTCCTGTCTGCCAAGGTTGTTGTTTCCTTGGACATGACATAATTCAGCATTTTCTTGCTTTGTACATGAAATAATTCATAATTACGTCTGGGTGGACGTGAGTAGTGAACTTGACTACTTTAGAAAAAATCCCACACATGATTAGAAATAATGCATGTAGTTGTCATTTCAATGTTTACACACCACTTGTTATATTAATAAAATAATATTACCAGCAGCTTATTCAGCATGTCTACTAACTTGTCGAAGCAGAAAACCGGTTTTAAAACATGATTTTCATAGTGTATTGAACTTGACTAGTTTAGAAAAAATCTCACAGATGATTAGAAATAATGCATGTAGTTGTTATACATACTCACACACCACTTGCTGTATTAATAAAATAATATTACCGGCAGCTTATTCAGCATGTCTACTAACTTGTTGAAGCATAAAACAGGTTTTTTTTAAAAAATATATATATATATGTATATATATATAATGTATTAGTATTTACCGACTTACGATCCACCGCCCAGACGCGGAGCGGTACGAGGAATCCACTCGTCGTCATTCTACACGCTTCTGTTTCTTCTTCTGCTTGTTTCCCCTTCCTCCTTTCTTCTTCCTCTTCGAACAAGAAGAAGAAGGCTGAGAAGAAGAAGAAGCAGAAGAAGAAAGAGGAAGAGGAGAAGAAGAAGCAGAAGAAGAAAGTGGAAGAGGAGGAGAAGGAGCGAAGGCAGTTTGCACGCGTCCGGTAAAAACTGATGGCTCCGGTGGCTCAGTTCATCGAGCCAAGCGTCCACATCACCGGGGAAAATTTCATCCCACCTCCCATACTCCAACCCATTCACCCCCATGCAAATACTCTCATGCTTTTGTTTCCAAACCCGCCTACTCACCCTGTACCTAGCCCCGCACCCTAGAACCTCACACCTCGCCCACTTCTTACTCTCCTCCCACACATCTCGCATAGGGTTAAGACAAGCTCTCCAGTGCTGGAGCATACACTCGACATCATCTGTCCAGCGTCGGCTCGAGCATATGAAGTGAGCTCGCTTATGCTTGCCGTTGTATAACTCTATGCCTTGTGTGTTGAAGTCGGAAAGGCAGAGGTTAGGGGTAAGAAGCAGCAGCTCAAAAGCATGATCAACAAAAATGTGAACATAGTTATGAAAGCAGGTGATAAAATTGGCAGTCTAGCTGCCCTATCTGCCGGTAACTCTGCGTCTATGTCATCCGGCGCCCGGCCCCGTGGAAAGGTGGCGCGATGAAAGAATCTGCGCATGACTTTTTGATGTTTGAGTATGTGCACCACCTCCTCCCTCTCCGATTTATGAAGCCCTAACCACAAGGTGTGCCACTCTACCCACAGCTTCCGCAACTCCTCTCCTCTCTTTGAATACTTCTCACCTTCCACTATCACTCCCAAATTTATGCTATACTCCTTCACCTTCTCCACCAACTTCCTTGCCATGCAACCATTAAGTTCCTTCGACTTAAAGTTGCATGTGCCCTCTTTGTCTTCCATACCCTTCGCCCCAAACCACCAGTACACCCCCCCTCTCTTCAGCTCCTTTCTTATTCTCTCCAACACCTCCAAGTGTTTCTCTTGTCACCACTCTATCTTCTTCTTCAACTCAGGGTCATGACGAGCCTGGGCCCAAATGGACCCATGTAAGGCCTCGTGGATGGCATGGTTTAGTAACCGGTTCTGTACCCTCATGAAGAAATGTAGTGTGTCTGGTATCCGACGCTTGAGAGATATCCAGGGGAAGAGGTCGACCCTGTCACCCATGGCTGGGTGTGTACACTTCTCAGCGTCGGATACTATGGGGTGGTTGGTGAGGACGTCTTGAAGCTGCGGGCCTTTTGTGATCAAACCGTATATACATGAGTTAGTTGATCTAAAACTACCCGATGAATGTCCAGCCACAGTGGCCATAAACTTTAAGTCTCCTCCCAACCAAAACGTGAACTGGTGGCGAACTGTGGTGGGGTTGGGGTCGCCTTCCGTGGTGTAATAATCTCCCTCCTCCTGCAACTTTCTAAGGTCCTCTCTAAATGTGGTCGAGCTTAATGATTGGTAGTTATCCCCAGCAGGAGTCAGAGTAAAAGGAAAAATGAAGTCAGTGGCATTGAATTTCCTGCGCAGTTGTTTATCTTCCGGTATGACCCGGAGGATCCACAGTGTGCTAGTCTTATTCTTGCTGATGGCGCGACCGTCAGCTTGAAGAAGAACATCCACATTCGCCTCTTGCAGGGCGATGTGCCGCACACCCAGCGCAGGACTTTACGTGGACACAGCTTCACTTCTTTGGGCACCTCCTCTGAATGCTGGCATTCGGCAAATGAAGGTTTTAAGTCAAACCGCTGCTCAACTTTTCCCCCAAGTTCCTTCCTAGCTTCTCTGAATTTAGAAAAAGGAAAGTCCTGGTTCAAAAAGCCATGCGATTTCAGTTTGTTTAAAACAGCCTGACTAACATTCTCGTCATCTGCGAACAATATGAGTGACATGAGTTGTTTGTATTGGTCGGAGTTTTTACCACCTATGGTGGGCGAGTGTGAATGGAGATCGTAATTTTTGCAGGCCCACTTGTACCACTGCTTAGTTACGAACTCTACTTCTTCACCTGCCCTATCTGCTAGGTGTTTGGCAAAAGCATCCTGCATAATCCTAACATCCGATCTTATGTTTCGTTTTCCTCTCTCCTCTACCTCGCTGTAACTCTTTCTCATTCTAGGAGCATAGGACAGCACAGCCTTGTGTTTATTGGTTTCAAACAAAGTGACTGCCTGCAAGAGGTGAGGTGATATGGCGAGTAATTTTTAGTGATGGACGGGTGTGTATGTGTGAAGGGAAAGGAGAAAGAATAGAAAGGTGTTTTTGTATGTCCGAAATGTCGTTGCAGGAAGAGGACTTTAGATTGCTCGACCTCTCCGGCGTTGTGTAAGGCACGTCCTTGCTTGGCCTAGGGCGCCCCCGAGCAGGTGTCACTGGTGTTGGCACCTATCAACCACAAATGGGTACAAGCAAGCACGTTAGGTGACACTGTACCAGAAAAAAACTGCTGAAAAAGTATCTGCGGAAAACAATAAATAAATGCAAACAAAACGCATAGAGGACATACACAAACCTGTAGCTACGAAATGGATTGAAAACTGGCCGTGATAGTGGCATCCATCTTGATTTCGTCACCAGCCGCCACGATGGCGACAGATGGTCCTTGTTGCTGTAGCTCCAAGTCCACACCCTTGGCTTCCAGTTCCGCAACTATAGGGGGGAAACGAGAACAGACACATACAATATGCACTACAGCTGTTCCATGCAAGAAAAATAGATCACACACAACACACACACACTCTACTTCCACACAGTTTCAACATAAAAACAGAAACAGAAACACGCACAAAACAGATGGAAACAGCATGCAGGCACTCACCTAATTCTCTCTGAGCCTTTCTGGAGGCATTCTGAATCATTACCCTACATAACAGGCACAGAAAATATGATGTATGTATACTAAACAAACGAAAACAAGCACTAAATTTCGAAGAAATTGGTGTTAAGAAAAAGGGGCTTACTCCTGTTCTCTGTATGCTTTTTTGCAGCTTTTTGAGCATTTCGCTTGGAAAGCATTTC
Organism: Paulinella micropora; assembly: GCA_019918135.1. NCBI lineage: Eukaryota > Cercozoa > Imbricatea > Euglyphida > Paulinellidae > Paulinella > Paulinella micropora. The sequence goes on from WBZZ01000749.1 coordinate 370,370, forward strand.
TCTACCCGCTGCTGTCTTTTTTTCATGTTTTCGTAGGTAGGATGCCTTGATAGGCTTCTTCTGGTTTAACCTTGGTTAAAAGTTTTTTTTTCACCATCAAATTTCGCCAAGTCGAAATGTATTGCAGCTTTTCCCGCTACTGATGGCATTTTTATGTTTTGAAATGCAGAATATGCTAACGTGCCCGCGGGACCAGTTTCATGTCGGAGGTTCATGTGTTCACAGCGAGTGTGTGTTCAAACCACGTTGTTTTAAGCAAAAGCAAGCACGACACAAGTGTTTTCATCAGAAAACTTGGTCTTTCTTGTATTTAAAATCCTTATTATCGACTTCAATTTTCACATTTCACGACATAGCAAGTATGCAGTTTTTAACTGACAAAATGCTGTTTGCATGATGCACTCTGCACTCATTTTTACGCACAAGTGCACAAATGAATTCAAATGTTATGTTGAGCAATTCTGCCAGAGTGTTTTTGCAGAGAAGTACGGTATAAAACAAAAACTAGGAAAACATAGGTCAGAAATTAGTTTGTTTACATTCAGAAAATACCATAGATCTCATGCCTGAATACCTTATATAAACTGAAAGCCTAATACAGGAAAGTCCATTCCCACTAAAAACATTGAATTCTGCGCAGACAGCACCTCAAAATCTTGAATATTGAATGAGATTACTCGCTGCGAAATATTTAATGCACTAGAACCTACATATGAGAAAGCCTTTAATTAAGATGTATACTTCACAAAGACAGAAACGCGCAGAAATCAGATTAACTGTCTCACCTGAACTCAAACTTAATAATCAATTATACCTATCACTACTACCACTACTACTACTACTACTACTACTACTGACTCCTATCACTACTACTACTACTACTACTACTACTACTACTACTACTACTACTACTACTACTACTACATCTACTACTGCTACTACTACTACTACTACTACTATTAGTACTACTACTACTATTAGTACTACTACTACTACTACTACTACTACTACTACTACTACTACTACTACTGATGACTACTACTACTACTACTACTACTACTACTACTACTACTACTTCTTCTTCTACTACTACTTCTACTACTACTATAACTAGATGATTACTATTGCAAAACTTGCACTCTTGTAAAAGTGACAGCGGCTACTCCTGCCACCCCAAACCACAAAAAATCTGAAAAATGCGACTGGTACTATTAACACTTAATATTCCGTTATTAATCCCATCACACCGGGTGGATCCTAAGCTCCCCTTTTAAGTCATCAATACGGCGAGATGTGACCTCCACAAAATGATTACTAACTTACAATACCTAATGTACGGCCTATCGCACGGTCCGCACTAGCGGTCACCAAGCTTAAGGTCTTTCCATCTGCGCTACTTTTTCCACAAGTCGTTTAGGGCCTCCCTGCCTGTTCGTATTGATGTCGCCATGGTTGTCAGCTGAAGGCACCAAATCTGACTTTGCCTGCCTGCAAAGATCATATCATTAACATTCGAGTAGCGCAGACTCTATAGCAATTTTGTTTTCCTCGTAAATTACCGGCACTTTGAGATGGTAGGTTTGTGAGGAGGGGGAGTTTCGGCGTTGTCTGGCCTGACACTGGCCGCCACCTCATCCTAGCACGGGCGGTACCTGGCTCCGCCGGTTCTCAGCAGAAGAGCAAGCTTACAAACATGTCAGACAGGCCGAGTTGTGGGCACCCGTACCCTCTGCTAGCGCGGAAGAGGCCCTGGGAAGCCGTGGACAAGCCGCAGCATAATTGTTGGTCGCACACCGACTGCTCGAACTAGGTGGCGATGAGTTACGTGGCCTCCATTATCATTCCTTGTTGCAAACGGATGTGGTGGGGATGCACCGTTCCAATGGGAAAAGCAGGTATAGGAGTAGGACTAAAATAGAATAAGATAGCATACGGAATAAGATCAAGATTAGGAATATAATATAATAAAAGAGAAGAGCTATCTATATATCTATCTATCTATCTATCTATCTATCTATCTATCTATCTATCTATCCATCTATCTATCTATCTATCTATCTATCTATCTATCTATCTATCTATCTATCTATCTACCTATCTATCAACATCCAGAAATAGAGACATCGCTCAGCAAGTAATCCTCAGTCTGTGTAAGACATGAAAATATAATCTTACCAGAAGAACGCATAAAGGGAAGCGGAGAGTATGCATTCTTCATCACCAGTTCATATGTATCAAGTACCGTTCCTATGGTAGTGGCACGGACTGTGCGCTGCGAAAGTAATTGAACGGGTCATAGACTGCCTTGACGCGCTTCAGGCGCTCAAAGTTTTCCTTGCCCCAGTACACTTCGCCAAAACTGGAACCGTGCTCCAGATCGCAGTAGTTCTGATACGCGCGGCCATTCAAATGCGGCGCGACCGCGCTCATAAACCCACGGAGCCACTGGAAGTTGGGCGCGTCAAAGGGATCACCCTTCTTGCCGGGCGCGGAAGCCTGGATCGAGAACACAGCATCGCGCCCTGCCCATGGCGTCAAGGAGACCGGTTGTGTGCTGAACACACCACCGTAGGCCTGAAACTGGATCCATCCGGATAAAGGTATGTGTTTGAGCTGGTCGATGAGCACGCGAATCCCATCATCACTAAGTTTCTTGGACGCGTACCCCGACTTGATCTTATCATACAACTTGTCGTCCCTGCCTAGATGCACGGGTGTGTTCAACGCGCCCAGTTTGTCACAGCCTTTACCCATAAAGTACGCTCTGGTGCCCAGCGACGTGCACTTGTCCGTGAGGTGTTGCCGTTTGATGCCGACCGCCGACAAGACACCCGATTGATTGAGCAGTCCGTTGAGTTCCCAGAGTGGGCCCAGGAACTGTCCTTTCAGATTGAAACCGCCCTTGTGAAAGGTTAGTTGCGTCGTGAGGCGCGAATCGGCCGTAGGGAAGTAGTCCATCCATGCGCGAAGCACGTTGAAAATCGCATCTTCAGTGTAGCCGATCTTGAACACCGTAGACTCGGGCAATTTGCGCAAATTGATGCGGAACTCGGTGATGATTCCAAAAGATCCGGCACCACCGCCACGCAGCGCCCAATAGAGATCGGAAGTGCTCTGCGCCGTCGCTTCCAAGGTCGTGCCATTGTAGAGCACAACGCGGAGCCCGACGGTCTGGTCCGCCGCGAGTCCGTAATAACGCGCGATCATGCCATAACCGCCGCCCGAGATGAAACCACCGATGCCCACGCTGGGATACATGCCCAAGTTGAAGGTGTACCCGCCTTGCGCGTCGATCTCCTGCCACACGTGACCGGTGCGTGCGCCGCCCTGTACGCTCGCGACTGCCGTGCCGCGCTTTTCGTCGCGCGAGATGATGCGCACGTCGTTCATGCTGGCAAGGTCGATTACGAGCGAGTTGTCCATGGACGAAAGCCCTTCGTAGGAATGGCCACCACCGCGTGGTACGGGCTGCACACCGCTTTGGATCGCGCACTTCAGTGCGTTCACCACGTCCGCCTCGCTTTGAGCGAAGAAAACGGCCGCCGGATGGCGATCGATGCGGGAATAAAAACCTGTAGCAAAGTCAACGTAGGCGCTGGACGTCGGCGTGAAGAAGTTGTCACTTGTCAACGGGCAAAGAGGCTCCATGCACTGCATGAACTGGTCCATGGATGAGGCGCACTGCATGGACTGGTCACTGGATGAGCCGCTCTGAAGATGGGAAAAGGACTGTGTGGCACCGTCTTCGATACCCAGTGCAAGCCAAAACGCCAAGAACTTAATCATGGCTTGCGTGGATTCTCCACTGTTCTGTAGCATGCAAAAAAAAAAAAAAAGACTCAAGTATGGAATGGAAGGCAGAGTGAAAAAAGGTGGTGTCTTGCACGCATGCGATCGTGTGGACGGAATAACCTTAGCCACAGACGGACCACCCGGCTCAAGTAACAAGTATAACTATTGCTACTACTACAGTACTATTAGTACTACTACTACGACTACTACTACTACAACCACTACCACTACTACTACTACTACTACTACTACTACTACTACTATTACTATTACTATAACAATTATAACTATTGCTACTACTACTACTACTACTACTACTACTACTACTACTACAACTACTACTACAACTACTACTACAACTACTACTACAACTACTACTACAACTACTACTGCCACTATAACAATTCTAACTGTCGCTAATAGTACTGCTACTACTACTTTAAGAATTCTAACTAAAGCTAATAGTATTACAACTACTAGTACTAGTACTAGTAGTACTACTACTACTACTAATACTACTACTACTACTACTACTACTACTACTACTACTATTATTATTATAACAATTATAACTATTGCTATACAACTACTACTACTACTACTCCTACTACTACTACTATTCTACTACTACTACTACTACTACTACTACTACTACTACTACTACTACTACTACTACTACTACTATAACAATTCTAACTGTCGCTAATAGTACTGCTACTACGGCTTTAAGAATTCTAACTATTGCTAATAGTACTACTACTACTACTACTACTACTACTACTACTACTACTACTACTACTACTACTACTACCACTACTACTACTACTACTTCGATTTGATGAAGTTACTTTTACCTCTGGTCATCCACACAAATCGCTAGCTCAAGAGCTATTGATTTAATTATTGCTAATAGTACTACAACTACTACTACTACTACTACTACTACTACTACTACTACTACTACTACTACTACTACTACTACTACTTCTACTACTACAGTCTACTACTACTACTACTACTACTACTACTATTAGTACTACTAGTACTACTCCTACTACTACTAGTACTACTACTACTACTACTACTACTAGTACTACTACTACTGCTACTACCACTACTACTACTACTACTACTACTACTACTACTACTACTACTACTACTACTAGACTAGACTAGACTAGACTAGACTAGACTATTAAGGGCAACTATTTTTCTTATTCAGCCAAAGGGAGAAACGTTAAAAATAACCCGATCATGATGCAGATACATAACCGTTAGATTTATGTTTCAACCCGAACTACAGCTTCAACAGTGGAGCCAGAACGTATTATGCAAATCGTAAAGCAAAAGGCATTTTTGATTTACTTGATGACTACTACTTATACTACTACTACTACTACTACTAACTACTACTACTACTACTACTACTACTACTACTACTACTACTACTACTACTACTACTACTACTACTACTACTACTACTACTACTACTACTACTACTACTACTACTACTACTACTACTACTACTACTACTACTACTACTACTACTACTACTACTACTACTTACTACTACTACTACTACTACTACTACTACTACTACTACTACTACTACTACTACTACTACTACTACTACTACTACCTACTGTTCAAAAATAAGCAGCAATCTTGGATCTGGGCGGGTTGAACTTGTTGCTTCAAATCTCACAGCAATTTTGCATGTTGCTTCAAATCTCGCAGCAATTTCGCATGTTGATGTTTTCAAACAAAACCAGGATGCACAATTTTTGCCAAATTTATTAATTTTGCTGCGCAAGTTTGCAAAAACTTCATTTCACAGCATACCATACATCCTATGAGCACTCTCTACCCTCTCTGTTAGGTCTTTTGTGTTGAAACACACAAGACCTAGATTGTGCATGTTGTGCTTATATTGTGCATGGAATATACGTGATTGTTCATGGGATGAGAAGCATTATGTGCAAATTTGTGTGAGATGTGTTTGGATGTGTATTATTTCTCACACTCACCACCCCAAGCGAAAAGACATCACGTAAAGGGTGGTGGGTGGGCGCCCTCCATTTCGAGAGCTGCTACCTTTTTTCCACAAGGGAAAAAATTTGGTCGATTTTTTGCGCCCTTGCCAAATGTCGCGCCTTTCCCATTTGTCAGCACTGGTTTGCCATCGGACACATTTTGCCACTTTTTTCTACACTGTGCGGATTTCTGTGCAAATAGTCTCGCCAAGTTTCGCATTTGACCAGTAAAATATTTGTCCAAAGACTTCTACAGTTACCCTAGAAATCTTGAATTAAATTTTTTATTCCTCGACTTATTTGCCGTAATCTCTCTTAGTATTGCTCTGGGCTAGAAAAAGCGTGCCGTACTGGCACCTTTACTACTTGTTTGCAATTGTCTGTTTGTCTGTCGCTTCCTTTCTGTCCGTTATAGAGTACACCATCATCCCGTCCAAGACGCGCCAAAGGGTTCCAGCCCAAGATTATCTTACCTCTCCCTACTTCCCCTCCCCCCCCCCCCTGCCCCCCTCCCTCTCTCTCTCTCCTCTCTCTCTCTCTCTCTCCTCTCCCTCTCTCTCCTCTCTCTCTCTCTCCTCTCTCTCTCTCTCTCTCTCTCTCTCTCTCTCTCTCTCTCTCTCTCTCTAGAAGATGATTACACTTTTCGCGCAGGTATTTTTCAAGCAAAATACCAGCCCGAAAAGTGTCTTAACATACCAAAATCGCCAAAAATCACCAAACAAGAGAAATCAAGAGGAAATCAAAAAGGAAGAAGGAAAATTTTACCTTAGACGTCGTTGCCACCACCCTCCACCTTTATCACAAACAAGTATGGTATGAGAAAAAATCTCTTTACAAGCAGTGGGTTTTTTTGTTTTTTGTTTTGAAAATTAATAAAATAATACACACTAGTTTATACTCCTATGTGCAAAAGGAGTTCAGTTGTTAGACCACTTTTTATATAGGATAATTGCTTCTTACTTGGAACATATCATTTCCATTTTCAACATTCATATTATCTCCTCCATCATTATCATTCTTATCTCTTATGTATTTCATTAGCGAACGATTGAAAGACAATCCTTCTTTATCTATTCTATCAAAAATACGATCTTGTATTTCTATCTTAAAATCAGAATGATTTTCTTTTCTCCAAGCATAAAAAAGTCTGATTTCAAATTTGTGAATTACTTGATTAATAGCATTTAATTTGACGATGTGTGGTTGTTTTTTCGCATTCAATAAATCAATTTCTCTGTCAATCTTATTGATTTTTTCTTCACAAACTATTTTGCTTTTTAGATTGGTTTTACTCTCTTTGTTTGTATTTGTGCGACCTTAATAACCTCGGGACTGTTACTAAAATGCTTTGGAAGCCAGAGACATCTTTGGAAGATTTCTTAGACTTTCCTAATCACGATATCTCTACTGGATACGGCTGTATGCTTCAAAAGTGTAATGCGAATGGCTTGATTAATGTTAGTGCTGTTGAAGCTACCAGAACAGATTTTCGTGGAATGACTGATGGTGCTAACAACGTGGCGGCGAGAACTCTTGCTATGTTTGCTGAACCGTCCATCAGCGCTCGCCGTCATAATGATACAGCAATAAGTGATGGCACTGGCACACTTTCGCATGTAAATGTTAATTACAACGAAGCAAAGTATTTGGCAGGTGTTAATGGTGCCGCTGCTATCAATGTTAAAATTCCTTTGAGTATGCTTATTAATACTATTTTCGCACTTGATAAAACCATTATGTTTCCTGAGATTTTGACGATGCGGATTGTGTGGAATGCGACTGACAGAGCTAGCTATACAGTGACTAATGGTGCGGCGACTGCTATTAATACTGCGAATGTCGGCTCCGCAGCGACGGCTGTCAGTGCTGATATTACTAATCTTGCTTTGTTTCTGGCTGTTGAAACTAATCCTGATGTCATTCAATCCATTCAGGCGAAGATTGCTAGCCCTGAGGGTATGAGCTTTAACATTGATTATCCTTATGTGTATAAAAACACTATCGCAGCGAGCACAACACAAAACATTATTATGAGATTTGACCGCGGACACGGTCGCAGATTGAAGAAGATTTATCACTCTGTTTTCAATAATTCGGAAACAAAGAATACGGCTTATGACCACGATAACAGAGCACAGGCTAAGGTTGTAAGTTTTTACACCACACTTGACGGAGCACGACAGCAGGAGTTTAATATTGATACCTCCCTAGAAGAAGACTATATGTATTTGAAGTCAAAGATTGAGGGTTCAGCTTTGTTGAATGCGGACATATACAAATATAACTGGTTTTGGTGTGATGCTTGGGATAACACTCGTCCGCTGTGGAGCAAGGACCAGAATGAGATTAGCGGACTTGACCTGTCTATGGAGCGACGATGGGAATTCATTGCGACGACTGCAAATAATGCTCACAACCATTACACCGTGGCCATTACTCAGCGAGAAGTTCAAGTGAAGGCGAATACCATTGCTATCAGCTAGACCTCATTAAAAAGTTTTTGAGTTCGTAATTACAATTAATTTTGATAGATTATTTTATTTTTTCTTAGAATATACAATCTACAATGGCCACTCACCAAAGAAATTTGATAGCACAAGACCCTGACGGAGGCTTCATAAATGTCAAAGTCGGATATGACGGCAACATTGAAACCAATAGTATGAAAACCGCTTTCGGCGAAGCATTGGTCGGTCAATTATCACCAGTATTACAAGAGATTTTCCCATACACTATCAATACACGAATATGGACATTAACTCAAACTGATGCGACCATTTCATTTAATGCGAATATGGCCGAACTTAAAACAGATGTGAAGACGACCGCGAATGCTGTATTGACGAGTAAAAAAAGAATTAAATACAGAACAGGTATGGGAGTTCTAACACGATTTACTGCTTTATGGACTACTGATGAAACGAAAGACTACAATTCATATATCGGCATAGGGGAAAGTGATTTTACTAACGGCTTCTATTTTTACAAAATAAGAGCGACTGGTATGAATATTGCCAGTGTTAAAGGAGGGGTGCCGACACTTATCGCACAGGCAAACTGGGATGATCCGTGTGATGGTACTAAAATTATGCCCGTCTTAGATTGGACCAAAGGGAATGTATTCCAGATTAAATTTCAATATCTTGGCTTTGGTGCTATAAGGTTCTACATAGAAAATCCATCAAGTGGAGAATTTCAGCTGGTTCATACAATTAGGTATGCGAATGCGAATGTGGGTGTTAGTCTTTCAAATACAACCCTACCCTTTTCAGCTTGTATCAGAAATTATGGAACTGGTAATGCTAATCAAATATTAAAAACAGCCAGTTGTAGTATGTTTATTGAGGGCACCAACACTGTTAATTCAAGCATATCAAACGAAGCGGAAGGAGATGAAAAGGCGAGCACAACTGAAAGCCCAATTCTCAGCATAAAAAATAAAACAACTTTTAATGGTGTGACCAATTATTCAATTGTTTATCCATCTCTCGTGAGCATATCAAACGAAGACAGCAAGGTTAATATAGTGCGGATTGTGAAAACAACTGGAACACTTACGGCGGAGAACTTCGCGGATATTGATACCAAAACTTCAATGGTATCAAAGGACACCGCTGCGACTGCTCTTGGTGGTGCTACTGTGACGGACGTAATTCTAAAACTGTATGTTAATGCTACTTCTAGCCAGCTTATTGACCTGCGAACCTATGACATTCAACTCTCTCCTGGTGAAAATCTAACATTTTTACAAAAGTCTGTATCTACTGTCGCAAATGGAGGAAATGTGAGTGCTATCGTTAATTTTATTGAAGACCAATGATGTGAATATATAATTATTTTTGTAATAATTTTTTCTAATATAATAATATAGTAATGTATAGTCGTAAGTTGTATATTGTGGGTGGTAGGCGGTTTCTAACAAAAACATCTATCAAATCCTACATAAGAAGAATGATAAACAAATATAACGATGGTGAAGTGCTGAACCCAGAAGATAGCAATTTTGTGCTAGACTTAATAACCCATCACCCTTGTCTAAAAAATGGCATCATTGATGTTGAAAGTAATTTGACCACTGGGAGAAAACACTTTCGTGTAGATGGTAAGCCGTTTTCGTGGAATTAATGTGTTGACCTTATAGGGCTTAGCAAATTTTAAAAAATGGCGAGAGTGATAAAAGAAGCGAGCAGGAATACGATAAGACCTCAAATACAAGAATATCTTGACATCGTGGCTATTGATGTATTCGTTGAACCCAGATACATATGCGAAATAAGTGGTGATATATATGAGCGGGTTGATGTCCACGTAGACCACCACTTTGACATCATACAATTCAAAGACATCCTTCAACAATACCTTGAAGTAAATAGAGAATTAGAAGTTGAAGACGGTTTATTGAAAGAACCGCATTTCACCAAATTTAGCGACTTCCACAAACAGAAAGCAATACTGCGAATAATAAAAAAAGAAATCAATATTAGAGGTAAAATGTATCTCTTACGGTAAATACCTCCTACGGCGATAGACAGTACCTCTTCAATTCGTCTTTATTGCTACACCACGGCTGACGAACTAACCATTCTATGTATGGCTTCTCAATCTTGGCGATGTCTTCTATTTTTTTGCCTTTGTATTTCCCAAAATGAAATGTGTCTTTGGGTTGAGCGTTTCTCATTTCTTCAATCGCTTTTATTTCGTCGTGGATTACCTTTTGGACATCGGCAAGAGAAAACGATTTATTTTCGCTTTCAATTGAAAGTTGTTGGAACTTCTCGCACAGTCTAGTGAGGGTGGACATAGTAGAGTGTATATAGTATGGAGGAAAAAAATTAAATAATTAATATTGGATGAGTGAGTGGATTAAATTCGTAAAGGCTTACTCAGCTAAACACGGTATAACCTATGGTCATTGAAAAAGGCGGGCAAGGAATGGAAAGGACAAGCCCTTTCAAACCCTCGGCGGGGTCGTAGGGGGAGCAGGCCCCTACAAGGAGGCAATGCGGATTTATCAGAGGATGTATATTTGTCTTCAACAGATAGAAAAGGTGCGGACGGATGGAAGCCAGTAGCCAGCAAAGAAAAATCAACCGTGTATGAAAAAGATTGCAAAGCTATTGTAGCATTTAGAGGAAGTGCGGATAAAAGGGACCTATTAACCGATGTCGCATTGGTAAAGGGAGTATTAAAAAGAACACCAAGATACAAAGAAGAGCAGAAGCTGGTTGACGAAGTGATAAAAAAATATGGTAAGGATAATGTAGAGCTAACGGGTCATAGTCTTGGAGGAACGATTGCGAAAGACCTGAGCCGACAAACGGGTGTAAAGGCTACCACATACAATAAAGGCTCTAGCACAAAAGACCTAATTGAAGGAGTAATTGACCGAGTGGCGGTGAAAATAAACCCAAAAGGGAAAAGGGCTAAGACGGCGAAGCTGAGCACGAACTACCGAACCGCATTTGACCCCGTATCGTTAATGGGTGCTACGGCTGTAAATACTAAGTTAGTGAAACCAACAAAAGGAATACATACAATCAGGAGCTTTAAAGGTAAAGGAGTCAAAAAATTTTATTTATAATTCAACCGCGAATGTGGAATCCGAGCGGGATGCTGTCGTTATCGTTAATGAACTTACGGCCCGCCCATTTATTCTCATTAACTTGTTTTTTAACATTCGTCATATGTAAAATGCTAAAATGTGGGACTTGTTGTTGTTTGCTGTTTCTATCAATGTGGATTTTTTTCATTTGGAAATCCTTGACATTTTCAACCGACCCGCCTTTGTCCATCTTATCAAATGTATCATAGTTTAGCTGATTAGCATCTAAGCCTTTACCCCTAAAATGGAAATATCTTTTAACTCCATTTTCAGACACTATTTTAACTCCTTTTGAAATATGCTTTAAGTCGTTCTTAGTCATTCCTTCCGTAAAGGCATCCTTCGTTGTAAATTCTAACATATACAGTTTCGGTGCTATCCACACACCTTTTATTATCTTACATCCATCGCCTAAATCGTCTCCAATACCACCCAATTTTTTATTACCCATATTCTTTACATACTTGGCACATCTCGCGTGGATTTGTAAGCTGTCTGTGTCGGTGTAGTAAAAGTCGTCTTCAGTGGTTCTGTTCGGGTTTGCTTCCTTAATATAGTTGAACATAATGCGGCGGCTGTATGCTAGAATGAATGCCCCATAGTGTGAAGGCTTGGTTATGCTACTCTCTAATAGATTGGATTGCGAGGTAAGCCCGATATGTGCCATAAATCTTTTCCTTGTTGATCCGTAAATTTGACAATGTCAGTTATTTGATTGCTATTCCACAATTTCCAGTAATCTTCATTAGTTTGTATATATGTTGTTATTGAAGGTATCGGTCTCTGTATCATCTTACCGTATAGACTATTCATAAACAACTTGGCGAGCAGATATTGCGGGCTACCTTTCTCCGCATTTTCCTTCGCCTTAAACATATCGTCTATGTATTTGGCGAAGACACATTCAGATTTGGCGGTGTAGTATCCTTTATGAATGCGGACTTCGTATCCTTCGGCTACCATATCCTCAATATCTACACTCGTCAGCCATTGGTCCCTCATATCTTCTAGTCGCCATTTAAGGGAGCCCATTTTGTCTCGCTGTCCAATCCTTGAATGTAATATGTTTTTGGGTGAGATGTAATCAAGGTTGTAAATACCGATTTGAAGATTTCGCGGGTCAAATGGTCCGATTGTTTCCAGTATATCGCCCACCATAAAAGCTAATAACATCGCGGTTGGATACAAAGATACGACATCCGCATCAACGAGGTAGTCAATTATATCGTAAAAGGATATCTCTTTTTGTAGGTATCGTTCATACTGAGCTGAAATGAACCGCCTCTTAGATGGGTAAGTCCTTCCGCCGATAATGGCTTTTCTAAATGCTCTTTCCTGCTCCACCGTTGGAAGTCTCACCTCGTATTTACCATCAACGTATTTTTTCCATACGTTGAAAGCGAGGCTCGAAGTTGAAATATATGAAGTTAGATTGACTTTGTGAGCTGTAAATATCGTAGTGTTTAACTTATCGTATAATTCCTTCAAACCCATAACATCGTTTTTAAGATAAGCCAAACAGTCCTGCCTCGTCTTGTCGTCCATATCCTCCCACATCTTCGCCCTGTCGTGGTCAAAGTCTCCTTTTAGGATTTTGCACCCCATACTTTCCAGATTTGCTTTAAGACTTCCTTGGGTATGCTTACACATATCCCACATCTTAACATTTTCAAACTCTAAGCAGATAATAGAGCAGTTATTGATTTTTGAAGACTTAATCTTAATACCACTTCTGATTAATTCTTGGTGTATGAAGTAGTGGTCAAAGTTCGCTCCGTTAAAACCATTAACATATAGAACGGGCGGTTTGTCCTTTTTGTCCTTCGGCGCCCATCCTGCTTTTGCCTTCTCGCCTCGCTCTATTAGTAAGTCTACGAATTGACTTATACAATCTTTGCCAGCTATGTATTTGAAACCCTCAGACCCCTGAGTATATCCGACTATGTAGCAGTCGTGGATATCGTAGCCGACAGCGATGTTTGTATTTCTAAATGATTCCAAATCGTAATGAAGGACTTGGTCGTCATTTATTTTTTCTTCCGTGCGGAACTTAGTTATTAAGTGTCTTTTACCATTCTTCTTCAACATAATGTCCGCATACTTTTTCCTGTTGAGATTACATTTATGTTTGTTCAAATATAACTTTAAGCAGTCCTCGCATCTCTTCTTAAACTGCTTAACCAACCCATAATAATGGTTATTCTCCAAAAAGATTAGTTTGTCGGGTTCTTGCCCTTCTTCGTTTGTGCTGAATGTCTGCTTCATAATATGGTCAGTTATTTCATATGTTTTCCCTTCCTTAACATATTTTTTCAATATTTCAACCGCTATTGAAAATGGTATTGGCGAGTTTGGTGGAAGGTTGAATTCAGCTCGGACGATATTACAGCGATTCTTGTTCATTGGATGAATATCTAGAATATCCTTACATAAGAAGAATAGACAGTTGTTGTTTTTGCTTGGCGGTGATATTCTTACTCCTTCTTCAACCTTAGTTCTTTTATCTCTCACTCCTTCATAGCATCCTCCGCCGTTTTCTTGAACTATGGTTATTTCCACATATCGTATGTTTCTTTCATATCCATTCTCGCTCGCTTCAATGTTGTTTATGTTGAACTCGTTCAGAGCATCCATAAATACGGTATCGTATTGGCGGAGTTGAAATGAATTAAAACTTTTCTTTTTTAAATAGTGGTCGTATCGTTCATTAGCAGGAGCGGTGGAGTATGTTATAGATATATTGACATCCGCATCGTTGGTCATACCTTCCCTTCTGGCATATCTTATAGCGGGTATCAATACCTTCTCTTCCAAGGTGTCTGTATCATAGAAGCTTATGTCTAGCTCCCTAAATTTGAATGTGAGAGAGTTCAGCCGATTATCCCTCCTAACTTCATAATCGTTTGCTCTAAACTCTCGCCTCTTCGCTTCCCTAGTCTTAGCCTCGCGGAGATTTGCCTTCGTATTACTACGGATGTTAGACAAAAGGTCTTGGCGGTTTCTTTTATCTTTCGTTTCAACCTTTCTAAGCTTAGCCTTAGCTTGAAGAAGTTGGACGTATTGCTTGTTTGGTCTTGGTGGTAGTGGTGGTTTTGACATTTTACAGTTATGTATATATTAGGTAAGATACTTTTTCTAAAAATAATTAATTAATGTTTTTACCGTTATTATATGGAAGCTATTTGTTTAGATGAAAAATATTTT
>WBZZ01000749.1:392500-421793 GCA_019918135.1 Paulinella micropora
GAGAAGAAAAGAAATTCTTTTCTTACTCTGCTCCTGCACAACAGTCTCAAGGGATAGTTACCGCTGAGAGGCTGAACACAGCATTTGCAGTCGATTTAGACAATGCTTCCACTCTCCCTATCGCCGAGTTAGGAATCCTAGTCCACGCCACTTCTTATACAGGCTTTCCAGAGCCCATCAATATTGACAGCAGCTCAAGATCAAGTCGGGTGGACATCGCAGGCGAAGGTTTACACATCCAACAGGCCCCTTGGAGCCTTGTTGTGTTGAATTCAGCTATTTCCAAAGCACATGGCCGGATCGAACCTGTCTGGAGCAGCAAGAAGAATAAGCTTGCAACATTCTTGTTCGTGGTAGAGAACGTTGAAGAGGTCCAATCCATCCATGCAGACTTTTCGTTGTGGACTTTATCTTATGTCTGCATTTGTGCATGTATCTAACAAGTGGATCAAATTCACACAATTGATTGTGTTTTCACTGTGCATAAGTGTATGTATGTGTGTATGTCTGATAATGTATGTGGCTGATGTGTATGTATGCATGTATATACCCCATGCCACCTTAACGCCGTGCGTGTTTCAAATTTAAACTTTCGCAAAAAACAACTGTGTGTATTTGTGTGTTTGTGCATGTGCAGGTGTTGTGTGGCTTCGCTGCTGATGGATTTAGTAACGAACGCAGACACAGAGGCTGTGGTTGCATGGCCAAAAGCCTCGGCGGCGCAGCGTTCAGTCATCTCTACGACGCCCCGGTTGATCGCTCCGCGGGTCAGACCATCCCTGCAGGTGTCATGCAGTGGGGACAATGCCAGGCCGATGGTGCGATGAGCTTCCGCCATTTTCCTGGCAAGCAGCAGTGGATGGAACCTGCAGAGTGACTTCCTTGGAGAAAAACCAAACTGTTCGCCCCCGAATGTGGGTCGAGTTCATGCGCTTTTCGTCCGCACCAAGGGTTAGAAATGCTGAGACGTCATGTGGAGCTTGTGCGAGCTCGAGAGCGTGGCTTAGTAGAACACATTGACCTGGGCAATGATTATCGCAACGGATTGGCACCCAAGCCGGTGTCTGTCTATGATTGGACGGAAATCGTGGTACCGTACGAGCATTTTTTGTCGCATGTCACAGCCATGCTTGTGCCATGGGATGAAACAGACCAGGGTCTCCTCTCCACTGCACGCCGCCGACGAGCCATAGTCGCAGCTCAGGTCTGGTGATGGTGATGGTGATGCTTGGCCTGTGCTGTGTGTTGCCTCTGTGTCCTCCTGTGAATCCACTGTGCTGTGGATGGTCATGTGCTTGTTCAAAAGCATGCATGTATATAGACTCACCTGACTCACCTGAGTGTCGCCCATGCTTTTGCAGTGTAAAACCTCCTGTTTACATTGAACTGTGTGTTCATATGGATGCGCAAACCACAGGGAGTCTCTGGGCTGCTCGCTGAGCATCTGGGCAGACACATTCCGGTATCGTGCACATGTAGATGTGGAAGATCTGGGAGTTGAGTTAGGATTAGTAGTAGTCCACCGGATTCACTCAGATTCAGACATAAATAGAAGCAAGAAACACATGTTATATCTTGCAGGCAGTTTAAATTTTCAATAAGCACCGACACTTAGCATGGTCTACATGAAACATTCATTTCTATGCATGCTGTTTTTGCACATAGGTGCTCTCACTGAACCTTTCCTCCCTCTCTCAGCCTGTGGGGACCATCAAGTCAGACTATTCTCATGGAAGACTCGCCAATGAACGCCCTTCTGCTTTCGCCTCTGATGACACCAAATCAGAGGATCAATTAGCACGTGCACACCAGCTCTCAGACGAGGAAAGATTTGAGTAGTAGTAGTAGTAGTAGTAGTAGTAGTAGTAGTAGTAGTAGTAGTTAGTAGTAGTAGTAGTAGTAGTAGTAGTAGTAGTAGTAGTAGTAGTAGTAGTAGTTAGTAGTAGTAGTAGTAGTGAACGTGCTTTCCAAGCGGCCCAGGATCGATGGATGACAGATCTGCTGGACCGAGATGACCACAAGGACCAGAAGAACCGAAGGCTAAATAATCCATCCGTGCAAGATCAGACCTCTTTCCCTCCTCTTGACCACTTTATCGATGGAGTGCTGACAGTGTCCTCTTTCCCTCTTCATGACCACTTTATCGATGGAGTGCTGTCCCCCTCCGTAACTCATGCCAAGCAAGATCAAAACTCTTTCCCTCCTCTTGACCACTTTATCGATGGAGTGCTGTCCTCTTTCCCTCTTCATGACCACTTTATCGATGGAGTGCTGTCCCCTCTCCCTCCTATTACCGGAGCTCCCAACATGGACAAACATGAGAAGGATCAGCACTTTCCCTCGAAGCTAGAATTGCCCTTGCATGTGGATAGCACCGATGCCGATCTAGCTCATTATTCTGTTCTTCAATGCAGTCGTAGTTCTATTTTTGGAGAAGGAGATGGAGCGCAAACAGCACATGGAACGAATAGTGCAGTCTCTCGGCATAAAAGACGACACAAAGTTCTTCGCTGGCCCTGATGGGCGGCTCTTGGGTGAAGAAGGCATCAGAGCTTTTGCGCGTGGTGCCCTGCCTGAGGCAGGACAACTAACCTTTCCCGGCCATGGCGGGATATCTGCTTGCGAATGTGCTAACCTATTGGCCATGATGAAAATACTCTCTGATTTTCTTGAGACCAATCAGACATCGTTGCTGTTGTTGGAAGATGATGTACAGCCCAACCAAGATGACAACTCCAATGCTTTCCAAGTGTTACAAGCTGCCAGGAAAGAAATTGCAGCCGGGAGGTTTGATATCATATGGATGGAGCATTTCCTCACACCTTTGCAGATCGAAACCATTGGAATTGGTCGCTTGAAGACTCTTAATGTGACTGGTCCGAAGCCTCACGTGTAGGGTGCTGGTGCCATGCTGTATTCGCAGTCTGCAGCGGCACATGTTTTAGCCACTGCCTACAAACACATCAATTTGCCGATCAGTCATATTCTTGCATTCGTTTTGCAAGAGAGTCAGGATAACACCATGGTTTTGGGCATGGCAGATCTCCCTGTGTTTGTACAACTGCGTAACAAGTTTCCAAGTGTGGTGCATGGAGCTTCACAGGTGCGTGCATAGTTGCAGAGGTGTTCATGTAGACTGAAACTTGCTGCGTCTGTCTGTACACATGTTCCATAATATAATATTATCATACATACTGTCTGTGTACGTATGCATGCTCATACATGTGATAACATATGCGTGTGTGTCACAAAACAGGAGGCCTTCATTATGCTCCACCAAGCCGAAGAGTACCACTCACGAACGGGAATGCTATCTGTCCCCGACCTACAAGGAGCATTGAATCTCCTTGTACCCGCCTTCAGAGAGCAACCCTCTGCAGATATCTTGTCTTTGCACGTGCAAACACTCATTGCTTTCCAGAGCACTGCTTGGGATCATTTTTGGCCATCCATCTCTTTGAGATGGATGCCCGTACTAGCTACCAGCTTGATCAGACAGAAGCTTACTCTCATGCCCTCACTGCCCTCTCTCGTCTCTCTGCCCCTGTGGCGATTGAATATTCCAATTTCGTGCGCGTATACGAGCAACAAAAAGTCCACCAAGGTTCACCATGTATCAGAGTAAAGGCAATGCAAACACATCCAAGCCGAAGGAGACCCTTTGAATCTGATGGACGGAACACTGCTGCAACATCGGGGTGGGATGTGACCCTCGTGTCCCAAGGGACAGCGGATAAGTTAACAGCAGTGAGGCAGACCTGCGGCAGGTGGCGCGGTCAAATTTCCTTCGCGCTCTTCGCTCAAACTGAAGAGGATGCTAGTTTGGCTGAGCGTAAGGCTCGTGAAGCTTTCAATGGATGTCTTGGTGATGTGACCATGAAGCTCTGTGTGGGAGCTCCAGACCAAGCATACCCTATAAACCCCCTGCGCAATCTAGCCATCGCTCAAGTCAGAACTTCTCATTTCTTGCTTGTAGATGCAGATTTAGTCCCAAGTGTTGGCTTGTATGATGCCATAGTTTCCCAAGATAATGACATGATCTTAGCTGATCCATATTCTGCCCTGGTCGTCCCTACTTTCGAGCAACTGGACGACGAAGTTCAAAGTGCTGTGGCAGCGGTACCAGAGAGAGGACAGAAGAATTCATTGAACAAGACTCTGCAATCACCACCAGAC
Organism: Paulinella micropora; assembly: GCA_019918135.1. Classification (NCBI taxonomy): domain Eukaryota; phylum Cercozoa; class Imbricatea; order Euglyphida; family Paulinellidae; genus Paulinella; species Paulinella micropora. The sequence continues at coordinate 396,677 of WBZZ01000749.1, forward strand.
ATTGTATCCCTTCACAATTGTATGCAAGCCCAGAAGTGTCAGGTGTTCAAAGAGAGAATAGCAGCAGGTCATGGTCATGTTGAGACAAATTCTCACGTCTGGTTGAAGGCCCATGTGCAAAGGCACACCATTGGAGGTTCATCATATCCACGCTTAACAATTGCATGTTTTCTATCTGATTTGTATGAACCGTATGTGGTATTGCGAAGAGAGGCATCCACCCCCCGTTTCGAAGCGAATTTTCAAGGCTATGGGAGGAACAAGATTCAATTTATACAACATTTACGCCTGTCTGGTTTTGTTTTCTCTGTGTTACCCCAGCCTGAGTTCTTAACCCATATGCCTCACCCTGAATCCGCATCGAGAAAGGCATGGTCTACTACATGGATGACAAATGAAATCCTCTTTTCTGAGTTTATGCAGAAACTCCATTCTAGGACTAATATATCTGATTCCATGGTGACTCCGTTTTGTAGTAGTAGTAGTAGTAGTAGTAGTAGTAGTAGCAGTAGTAAGACTTGACTCAACTTGCGTGTGTGTACGTCTTCCTGTTAATCATGTAAGTAAATTATAAAAATGTTTAGAGTAAATTATTGTGGCTGTAGTACTTGTGTTTGTTCGATCAAGTACATGTAGGCTTGGTTTTGGTCGGAGCCGATAGTTCCTTAGTCTTTGTTTCCTATATGCATGCATTAGCAAAGCACTTTGATCAGGGCAGCGGTGAGCACTGCGCACAGGGCCAGGCGCCCAATCACCAACAAACGCCATTCCTTGAAGGGAAGTAGGAGCTCCAGCTTGGATTTCTGTGGCCTAAGAGTTTAAGGGCATGACAAGAGCTCTGTATTGTGATCTTCGACTAGATGTAGACCGAAGTCAACACAGCACGGTACATGAGCGAGCATGTGCTAAGTCGAAACTGATGTAAAGGTCTACATTACAATTCACTTGTGTGAGAAAGGTTACCTATAGTAGTCTAGTGATAATCAATCCATGTGCTATGTTAACGTTGTTCCTGGCAGTAATATATATAACATATCTATCTATTCATGAGTTGTGGTACAAATATGTATATATAATTGTGAGGGAGGGTTCGAATTTTAAGTGATAAAAATTCCTGTGGAAGATTTCGGGTCCGGCATAGCAGACGTGTGATAGATGTACAATAGTTAGAGGGGTGTTTTGGCCCGCAGTGCATGTGTACCTGAAGCAGTGAGGGGAGGCACTTACGCCAACCACCGCCAATGGACAAAACCTCCGCACTTGCTTTCCGTCTTAAACCGGCACTCGGGGCGTCCCCCTCCTACAGGCTTGCGACTTCCAAACTTGAAGAATTTATATAACAATACTGAGAACAATACCCGCCAGTCCAACTGACGACGTCACAAAAGATGTATTAATACCTTCCAGAATGGACTCATGTAACGTACGGATATCGGTTAAAAGGGTAATGATAAAAAGCTGTTGCCACCAGTACCATAATAAGTACTACCATAGACTGTATTAACAACTAATAATACTACTAACTGTGGACGTCACCCCCCGAATTCAATGGAGAAAACCGTCGTAACTGCTTCTGAATTACAACCGGCAATTGGGGCGTCCCCCTCCTACTGGCTGGCAACTACCTCTAGAAGACGAATTTAACAATACTGAAACCCGCCAGTCTAACTCACGACGTCACAAAAAAGATGTATCTAGAAATTGACTCACGAAACGTCCTCGGATATGGGTGATCATGAGTCATGGAAATGGTAAAAAGCTGGTGCCACCAGTACCAGAAAAGATGCTACAATTGACTGTATGAATAACCGGCTAATACTGCTAGCGACATTCAAGTGCAAAAAAAATTTTGATTTTCTGTTTTGAGTCAGTTTTTTAGTTTTGGTTGAAAATTGAGTTTTCTCTGAGTTTTTAAGTTTTGAATGAAACAATTAGTTTTTGTTCTGATACCCGCCGCTTACTTTGAAATCGAACCGGCAGTTGAGATGAAGTTCGCAAGCTTTGGTTGTGACTAGGATTTATTCACTTTCAGTTATTAATATATACTTTTGAAGTTTTAGACTCCCGTCAAGTTAAGAATTGAAACTCTGTTAAGTAAAAAAAATAATCATATAGTGTAATCAACGTCTGTCACGAGTCTTATTAATATTACTACTATTGATAACTTAGCATGTTATTAATACAATATAAAGGACAGCAGGCAAGTAGGTAGGCAGGTAGAATCCAGATAGTTGAATAGGGCGAGGCAGGATCTGGTATAACGTAGGCAGAGAGACTTAGTGGAAAGGACAGTTGTGTGATTTGCTTCGTCAACTATTACTATTAATATGAATATTAATAAATATCATGGAATGCAGTATCCGTACTGCGCCGCCACTGACTCTAAACTGGTTGCATTTGCAAACCCCCTATAGATCTCAGTCAAAAAACTTTCATTTCCTCGACTCAGTGAGCCCGCATAAATTCTTTGACATTCGAAAACACCAACTCGCACGGATTAAATTCAGGCGAGTAAGCCAGCAGAAAGACAAGCGAGATACCGAGGGCAGGCAAAAGAGCATGCAGGAGCGGCTTGATGGCGGCTGCGTAATGGATCTTGGCATTATCAAGCACCAAGTTATCACCCGCCACCAGAAGACCGTTCGCTATGGCATCCAGAATGCTATTCAAAAAATCAACAGCATTATTGCTACCCAACCTAACGGAAAGCAGTGCACCCCCTCGTGGATGAACCAACGACGTCAGGTAAGTAACACTGTATGTTACATCGACATGCTCAGACATGTCCCTTCCCAGTACGACCTAAAAGATCAACCAAAAACAAATAATGTGTCAAGACTCAGAATCTGATATTTAGCGATGATATAAACTTTCGAAGGGAAACAGTTATCATAGTTAAATGAGGAGGACAAAAAACAGGAAATTTTTTTGAAAGAAAGAAAATTAGAAAACCAAGAAGGAGGGGGGGGGGGCTCAAAATCAAAAGAATAAACCATGTACAAGAGATGCTAGCATATGCACCCGAGTTCCCCGCGCTGACCGGCAGTTCCGACGCCGGTATAAAGCATAATTCCTGAAAGAAGCTTCGTCAAGAAATTTCAAGCGCGCAGGATCTACTTCCGCCACCCAATCTACATACCCGTACATTCGCAGAATGTTGCGGACAGTGTATTTCAAGGGGGAAGTAATAGATGCCATCTTGAGAAGTAATGGAGGGTATCCTTTCGAATGCGCTCGATCCTCTTGACTGCTGCACCAGCGGTCCCATCGTCAAGCCAGGTCCATCCGAGTTCGTACTTGAGAATCCGGACGATCTCTACGTCTTGAAGATTTGGATCTGCAAGAAATATTTAAACCTGTCAGCAAGACTTCGCTGGTAGTTGGATGCATAGATAGATAGATAGATAGATAGATAGATAGATAGATAGATAGATAGATAGATAGATAGATAGATAGATGAGATATCGACTAATGTCAGAAAAAAAGAGCTTCTGATTTCGTCAACCAAGGAAGTCTGTAAAGTATTGACCCGATGCCCAGCTAAGCCGTGATGTTTGCACGGAAGGGACTGATACAGGCGATACCAAAATCTCCCTAGTACCAGGCGGGGCCAGGGCTCGTTCCATAAGCGCCCCTTGCAGAACGAGCTCCCACCTCCATTACAGAGGGCCCAGTAAGCAGATGGAGTTTCGAGACTGTTCGACAGTCTAGTATAAACCGACAGAGCACTGTGGGTTTTATTCCGGGCTCAACAAGCGAGAAAGGGCACCCTGAGGGAACAGGATTGTGCTTCCCGTCGCTATTTCGGCATGTGACTCATAGGCGTATGGCTAGGCACACATAAGGCACCCCACCACGGGCCCAGCACACCCACACCATCCCCTAATTCTCTGTCTGTCGACAGATGGCACCCATTTCAAAACATCAAGCCCAAGGGAGGGTCAGTGACACCTCAAGTGGCCTTGGTTCACTTCGTGGAGTAAGTGATGAGATCAACTGATGAGATATCGACTAATGTCAGAAAAAAGGAGCTTCTGATTTCGTCAACCAAGGAAGTCTGTAAAGTATTGACCCGATGCCCAGCTAAGCCGTGATGTTTGCACGAAAGGGACTGATACAGGCGATACCAAAATCTCCCTAGTACCAGGCGGGGCCAGGGCTCGTTCCATAAGCGCCCCTTGCAGAACGAGCTCCCACCTCCATTACAGAGGGCCCAGTAAGCAGATGGAGTTTCGAGACTGTTCGACAGTCTAGTATAAAAGATAGATAGATAGACAGATAGATAGATAGATAGATAGATAGATAGATAGATAGATAGATAGATAGATAGATAGAATTAGATATGTTTGACCTTTTAGCACTGCATATCTGAGGACATAGGCATCCATTCCACTCCGTCACCCAAGGGTGTCACTGACTGGGTAGCGGGCTGGAGATGGGCACTAAGCCCCGATAGATAGATGGAGAGCAAGAGCGAGAGAGAGAGAGAGAGAGAGAGAGAGAGGAGAGAGAGAGAGAGAGGGGAGAGAGAGAGGAGAGAAGTGAGGAGTGAGGAGAGAGAGGAGAGAGAGAGAGAGAGAGAGAGAGAGAGAGAGAGAGAGAGAGAGAGAGAGAGAGAGAGAGAGAGAGAGCAGATTATTTGCACTACCTGCTTCCCATAGAAGAAACACGCTCCATTCCAAGGCGATTTGGGCTTCGGGTGTGAGTGTTTGATAACGATGCCCACCATGGAGTCCCGTAAAAATATATGCAAATTACGTTTAAAAAGTTTTTGGTTCATGCACTGGATATCGGTCCGTGGACCAGTCAAGCGGTGGACCTGGATGTGCTCCTTGCAACTTTCCCAACCAGTACCACGCCTTCCAGTACGTCACATTCTAGTAAAAACATGTTCAAGATCTATGTGATTATATATACAAGACGATGTGCAATTCAGTATAAAATGAATGTGAAAAATGAATGTGAAAAATGAATAAAATGAATATGAAAAATGAATTTGAAAAATGAATTTGAAAAATGAATATGAAAAATGAATATGAAAAATGAATATGAAAAATGAATATGAAAAATGAATATGAAAAATGAATATGAAAAATGAATATGAAAAATGAATATGAAAAATGAATATGAAAAATGAATATGAAAAATGAATGTGAAAAATGAATGTGAAAAATGAATATGAAAAATAAATGAGGAAAATGAATATGAAAAAAGAATATGAAAAATGAATATGGAACATGAATATGAAAAATGAATATGAAAAATGAATATGAAAAATGAATATGAAAAATGAATATGAAAAATGAATGTGAAAAATGAATGTGAAAAATGAATGTGAAAAATGAATATGAAAAATGAATATGAAAAATGAATGTGAAAAATGAATGTGAAAAATGAATGTAAAAAATGAATGTGAAAAATGAATATGAAAAATGAATGTGAAAAATAAATATGAAAAATGAATATGAAAAATGAATATGAAAAATGAATATGAAAAATGAATGTTAAAAATGAGTGCGAAAAATGAATATGAAAAATGAATATGAAAAATGAATATGAAAAATGAATATGAAAAATGAATATGAAAAATGAATATGAAAAATGAATATGAAAAATGAATATGAAAAATGAATATGAAAAATGAATATGAAAAATGAATATGAAAAATGAATATGAAAAATGAATATGGAAAATAAATATGAAAAATGAATATGAAAAATGAATGTGAAAAATGAGTATGAAAAATGAATATAAAAAAAAAATCTGAAAATTGAATATGAAAAATGAATATGAGAGAGAGAGCGCGCGCGAGAGAGAGAGAGAAAGAGAGAGAGAGAGAAAGAGAGAAAGAGAGATAGAGAGATAGATAGATAGATAGATAGATAGATAGATAGATAGATAGATAGATAGATAGATAGATAGATAGAGAGAGAGAGAGAGAGGGAGAGAGATAGAGAGATAGATAGATAGATAGATAGATAGATAGATAGATAGATAGGTAGAAAGAGAGAGAGAGAGAGAGAGAGAGAGAGAGGTAGGCAGGTAGGAAGGTAGAGAGAGATAGATAGATAGATAGATAGATAGATAGATAGATAGATAGATAGATAGATAGATAGGTAGAGAGAGAGAGAGGGGGAGAGAGAGAGAGAGAGAGACGTTCCCTGAGTCCAATTGTAAAATTGTTCTCTCAATAAAACGAAGAAGAAGAAGAAGAAGAAGAAGAAGAAGAAGAAGAAGAAGAAGAAGAAGAAGAAGAAGAGAGAGAGAGAGAGAGAGAGAGCGAAAGCGAGAAGGAGAGAGAGAGAGAGAGAGAGAAGCCAGGGAGAGACCGAGAGAGAGAGAGAGAGAGCAAGGAAGCAAGCAAGCAAGCAAGAGTACTAGCAAGGAAGCAAGCAAGCAAGCAAGAGTACTAGCAAACAAGCAAACAAGCAAGCAAGCAAGCAAGCAAGAGCAAGCAAGCACAAGCAAGCGCAAGCAAGCAAGCAAGCAAGCAGAGTACTAGCAAGCAAGCAAGCAAGCAAGCAAGCAAAAACAAGCAGGCAAGCAAAGCACAAGAAAAGCTTCATATACATGATTTTTTCGGTCAGAGGTGGACATAACTTCATGTCGGGAATTTTTGTTCTTTCGGATTCGATGACAATGAGGACCACTCAAGGCCGTGAAAAAAAAACGGCACGAGGAAAAAACTTAACCGAAAAAGGGACAGAACTAACCGAAAACTGTTACATGATACAAACATACAAACATACATACATACATACATACATACATACATAGATACATACATACATACTACATACATACGTGTATACATACATACATACATACGTACATACATACATACATACATACACTAGATACATACATCTAGCTATAGTACGTATATACATGTACATACATACATATCATATACATATATACATACATACATGCACATGTACATACGTATACGTATATATACATACATAATACATACACTAGTATATACAGATATACCTAGTCTCTAGAATAATATAAAAACAACATTCATACCTAGTATACGTACTGGACGTATACGTACTAGTAGCTACTAGAGCTATAGCAGATATATATGTACTAGATATATACTAGGGTATATACAGATATGGTTACCACTAATACTAGTGTACACGTACGTTGTAAGAAATTATCAAAACATCAGTAGTAGTTTTACCCATTTTCTAGCTGCTTCTGCGACGCCCAAATCCCTAGCTTCCACTCCCAGCGAATATCTAAACTGGAATGCATCCCTTTTCATCCAGAGAGGCTGTGGGCAATTGTCTCCTAACCGCAGACGACAACATGCTAATGTTGAGAAAGCGACAGCATGTTCGGAAGGCACAGACCGCGGTGTCTAGAATTCGGGGCTGGGACGCTAAATTGAAAGTTTATATTCAGAGACAGCTGAGGCCTGACACTCGCAAGGATGACCAAACACTGATAATTATATTGTGCACACACGTGTAAGATAACGGTAAGAATCTACCAATTGGGGCAAAAAATACAGTCTGAGATGCTTGCAAGGAAATATTAGTATCAAAAATAAAAATTACAGTTTAAAGTGATTGCAAGATTCTACCACTAACGAAATCCATTGTGCAACGCACGAATTTCTTTTTGAAATTTTCAAGGGCCCACCCCTAACCCTAACATCGAAATTTTCTATTCTTGTACAGGTCATAATCAACCAACAAAGCATCTAAAGAAAGCAATTTCGATCCAAGATAAAGTTCGGAACTATGGCACCTCACTGCTGTCATCACGACAAATGATCGTAATATTTTGATTTCTGACAGATGGATGAAAGCGTTTATCGCATGGCGGAATACGGCTTGGAAGATATCACTGACCTCAAAAAAACTCAGCTGAACATCTGTAACAGTTTTTTTTCACAATGCGACCTTTTTTGTAGAATCTAGTAGCTTAATTACTGATATCATTGGATTGTTTTGCAGCGAAAGACCCGGCAGTTTTCAACGCAACTCCGGACCCTAAACAAGTAGCAGAATATTTGCGAGGAACGAAATCGTCTGGTCTGAAGGCTGTACTGCGAAACGAGTTTGAAAAGATCGGCAGTGCAAGAATCACATTGGGGCAAATCGCAGAGGAGCTGCGAGAGTATCGGGCGAAGAACATCGTCGGCAAGGCGGAGCCGGCAGGTGGATGGGGCGACCTCAAAGACCACAGACACTAACAAAAAGATCATTTGCACCAGCAGGGGAGAATACAACCTCGAGGTGACAAACACACAAACATTACACACACATACATATATATGCATACACTCACACATACATGCATACAAACATACATACATACATACATACGTATACCACGATTTATGTATTGTACAATATAATGCTAGTAATATATTAATGATGTATACAGGTGAGACGCTGTGTTGCGGCAGCAAAAATTAAGAGTCTGGAAATGCATGCAAAAACTACCTGGTTGCAATCGTTACCAAAATGAAGATAGAGAATAAGGTGAATTAAATATAATACATCAATACATATACATACATACATACATATGTACATACATATATACATATATACATATATATATATATACGTATACGTATACGTACATATATATGCATACATACATTTATACATTTATACGTAGGAAAAGCAACAGGAGAAGATAATCGAAAAAGCAAAGAAACGAGAAAAGGAACTCGCGATGATCAAGCCAGAAGGAGCCATGATGAAGTACATAATACATACATACATATACACACATACATACATATTTACATACATATACAAAAGTACAATGATACATACATACATATACAAAAGTACAATGATACATACATACATACATGCATACATACATACATACAATGTACATGCATTCATATTTTCAGGGGCAAAGTGAAGATTTTTGCGGATGCATTGAAACTTTCTGGGGATTCTGGTTCCTGGTCTTCTGAGACACTGGCAACAAAGATTGATGCAGGTATGAATGTATGTATGTATGTATGTATGTATGTATGTATGTATGTATGTATATAAATATACATATATTCATGTATGTATGAATGCATAACTGCTTTTATGTCTGACAGTGCTTGTGTATGTATGGATGGATGAACTGATGTATCTGTATTGAATTTTATGTATGTATAGAGACTGGTCGACAGCTCTGCCAAGAAGCATTCGCTGCAAAGCGAGAAGAGCGAGAGGCTAAGTCAATGATGATTTCAGTAAAAGTAACAATTCACTCGCTTGAATGCTCCCTCCTTCCTCTTTGTCTCTCTTTCTCTCTCTCTTTCTCTCTCTCTCTCTTTCTCTCCCTCCCTCTCCCCCCCCCCCCCCTTCTGCTCCACTCACACACACACACACACTATCTAGATTTATTTACAATTTTATTCTTTGTTCTAATTTGCAATCATGGTATGTGTGAACAGGAAAGCGAGGGAATCCTGCAACGCTTTGGTCCTGCTGCAAGATGCGAAAAGAAGGAAAAAATCGCAGGGTTCCTTATCTCGAGACTGTGGAAGCAATCAGAGAGGAAGAGAAAAGTGCGAAGGGCAAAGGCAAAAAACGAATGAAGGGATTGACACACCCAGGTATTCGCAAAGTCCTGAAGCCCCTGCTGGTGTCGATTGGTAATTCTGGCAGCCTTCCTCCGCTGTCTTCTTCGTCTTCATCTTCGTATAGATCTTCCTCTTCGTCTTCACCTTCGCTTCTGTCGTGGTCGTCTGCGCCGGCGTCGGCGTCTGCATCAGCGTCGGTGGCCGCAACAAGCAAGGCTATCAAGAAAGAAATAATCGAAATTCATGGATCAGATGAGGAGTCTAGCAAGGTTACAATGTACATACATACATACATACATACATACTATTTTATACATATAGGCCGCAGTCAAAAAGCGCAAAATGAAGAGTAAGAAGGAGTCCGAGGTAAATGCATACGTACATGCATGCATACATACATACATACATACATACATACATACGTACGTACGTACATACGTACGTACATACAGACACACTATTACGTACGTACATACAGACACACTATTCTTGTAGGACGCGCTAGAATGGACTTACAAAATTTGCACCTACGTGGACAATCCTCCAGACTTTTTAGCCTGTGAACTTTGTTCTGCGAAGCGAAATCAGGATCAGCTGCAGGCTGATGACAGCGATCGTGGCGACGCGTCCGAGGACAACGACAACGACTGGCCCCGTTTGTTTTTACGATTGCCACTTAGCGACTCCGACAACGACAACGACAACGACAACGCCTGGCCCAACGAAAATGCCAACGATGACACCAAGTCGAACGATGACGACAGCTACAGCGACAGCGACAGCGACAGTGCAGCTGCTTCAATCAACACTGCAAAAGTGCTTGGCCGCGATGTTGCAGCAGGCGAGGAGCTTCCTGGTGAGGAGACATTTATTGCGTTCGAGTGGGTTGATTATGACAACAACAAGCAAGTCAAACGCAAATCCAAGAAGAAAGTGAAAAGGTTCAGCTTGGGCAAGTTTATTAAGGTGGAAGTTAGTCCAGTTGATCCTAATCTCGAATCCACAGTTCTGGTTCACGTTTGGGGCCACCCAGCAGGTTCCAACCAATATACGGGAAAGTATCGACCTGCTTGGCTACATGGAGAAAAAGAAAAGCAATCTATGAACGACCCAAGCACAGCGGCAGAGGAATTTCAACGTTGGGAGAAAGACGTTTTAGCAAGTCACATCATTTCCCTCGATGTTTACATGCAAAGATGTGATGATGGTGATGAGTCACCCTTACGAATTGCATCAGCCGATCAGGAGCAAATCAAAAAAGATTTACGTCGATACAATCACACTTGAAACTTCGATTCATCACTGTTTTCAAGTTTTGATTTGCAGCGTATTTTCATTATCCATGCCTGCAGTCTAGTTTTAGTATTTTTTATTGCTTATGAATTTTTGACGTTTGGTTTGCTTCATTTATACATATGTCGTTCATTGCATTTTGTTCTGACGTTTTAATTTTTTCTGATCTGGCTTTTAATCAGTTTTGTTTTCCGTTAATAGGTTATTTTCACACTTATCTCTATTATTAATAATATGTGTGATAAATTTTTCAAGTGAAATTATTATATAATATTAATAAAACTGTCCTTACGTAAAGTTAATTTAATTTAATTTCATTGTCAAACCCGAGATTTTAATCAGGCATCGCCTTATTGAGATTACTAATAGCTAATACTGCCCGGTTGATAGAATTAGTAAGAACTATTCAAATGTTATTATTACAGTCGGCCGGGTCACTGTTGGTGTTAATATTAATATTAACATTAAATATCGTAAATTTCAATCGCAACAAGGATTTTGACTGAAATGTATTTTTTAATTAAAAATAAATTTCTGACACAAAGCGAATATTTTCAACCAAAACTAAAAAACTGACTCAAAACAGAAAAATCAAATTTTTTTTTACACTTGAATGTCGCTAGCAGTACTATACTACTAACAGTAACGACTACTGCTACCGTACTAATTCAGCAATAAGGACATAACTGAGGAGGAAGGGTCTAATTAATTGTCCAATGCTTCCCCTTAATTAGAATCCCTTACGAGTCAATGTCCAAACACGATCCGCTACTAACAACTAGAGCATGTAAATAAGCAAGGCGCAAGTGACTCAGAGCTACCCTCCGTCTCCAGTGGAGTTAGCTACACTATACAAACTAAAGCGCGGTATGCACACCAGTGCACATGATATGACTAAAGTAAAAGCAGAGTCGCTAGCCTACGTCTCCACAGCTGGTGGAGTTCGGCAATCTAGCCACCTAATTTCTAAAATCTATCCCCTTGCTATCCGGCGTGTACCTAACAAAAGTCCTATCAGATGATAAGTCCACGTTGGAGAAAGTCCCATCGTTAGCCTCGGAGACAGTCACACCACCCACGACCCCCCTCCGCAGCCGCCCGCTAGTCGCACTCGACGTGCCGTACCAGCCAGCGGTAGTGCTCCCCACGCGCCGGCTTGGTATTGACGTCCGCGATATTACTATGATCCGCGGAAGCCACCTTCTCGTTGACTATCAGCCCAGCGTCGACCTTCTGGTTCACGATGGCGCAGCGCAGGTCCACGTGCCCGAGCTTCCTAGAAAAGACATTTGTGTCAGCGAGGAAGGATCGGACAAGACTACGGCTCATGGGCTGCTAGTGTTTGCTCAATGGTGTGACTCCTCAGGAGCCGGACATCCATGAGGAAACAGATCCGGAGAGTCAGGAAGCTCTCAACCGACGATATTTACCAATCTACACCTACTAACTACGGTTCCCGTATAACTCGGACGGGGAGGGGGGATTGTAGGCGCAGATAGGTAAATATGCGACCTTTTCTTATATCCCTATACACAGTGATGTATAGATGAGCTATATCTAGTCAAGATATGGTTATACCCGTTTATATATATTAATATATATATATATAATATATATATATACTATGATATATATATATATATGTATATATATATGATATATATGTATATATAATATATATATAGATGATATATAAAAAAAAATATTAGATATATATATTGTTTAAGTGCATGGGGATGCCATATGGCAACAAAAATTGCCATATGGCAACCGCGTTTCAGTAGCCAGTTTTCAAAAAATTCTATCGCTTGAACCGGAGCTGTTTTTATTGAATAAAGTCAAAAACCTTGAAGCAAAAGTGTACGGGAAGCGAGTGTGAAAGTTTCAGGAAAAATCTTTGAGTTGAACTTATTAAATTTTTTTATAGACGGGTGCCCTCATACTGCACTTTTTCCACGTGAACGTGCCACAAAATGATTTTTTAGCAGAAACATGGAGGTGGGTGACCCCCTATCCGTGGCTGTAGAGAATCTGGGAAAGGCTTGGGCACGCCAAAAATTTGGCGATCCTCTCTACAAGGACATTAGTGCTTTGGGTGTTTTGAAGGAAAAAGAAACCAAGCACAAAAAAGCACTTGTTACCCTCCACTTTGACAAGCAGGACTATTTCTTCTTTTCCAAGCTTTTGCGACCCCAGCCCGACCATGCCGGGTCAGACCTGCATTTCTTCAATGCTGCGGGAGAAGAGGTCAAAGGTGAGGTTTCAGATGAGGAGGAGGAGGAACCCCCAAACCCTCAACCCGAAGTGAAAGATGCTGTTCCCCAGGAAGACAAAGACAGTGCTGAGGAAGAGGGAGGTGAAGAAGAAAACCTTCCCTCGTACAATCCGTGTCCATATTCACAAGAAGAAGTAGATGGGGAGACGGCCACTATTGGCTAATGATATGAAGTGGAACGTGGGTCCAGATGTGGTGGATTGGGGAGCTGGTCGCCCTGTACATAAGGCCAAGACCACCTTGGCACACGATGCGGGACCCTGCATGTAAGCTCTTTCAACCTTCTCCCCTCTGCGCTCTCACTTCAAAAAAAAAAAAAATCATGTCAACCTCAAATTCACCATGACTTTTTGAATGGTTTTCTTTTTGTTCTTTTTTTTTAATTTGTTGTCGTTTCAGGGAATTATAGTTACAAAGTCACACTTCTTGTCTGCTTCTGCTAACTTATTTTCTCTCTTTTTCGTATGTCCCATTACAATACAATTTCAGGTTTTTTTTGCACCCCCCTGTCAATTTTTTTTTCCTCTTTCGTTCATAGGCACTTTCTTCACTTCTTGCCGCATGAAGCAGTTCATACCATCGTTCGCCTGACTGACGAGGAGCTGGAGAAGGAGCGAGAACCCCGTCTGCGGCAGGCCCTCACCTTTCAGGAGTTTTTAGTCTTCATTGGGCTCCTTATCAAAATCTCTCTGGCGGACCGAGGTCGTAGGCGTGCACACTAGGCCCCCACATCAGGACACGGTGCAGACGGGCTTCCGGGGGATGTATTTGGTAACATAATGGGGTGCAATCGGTTCGATGCTATCTTGAAAGATTTGAGGCTAGGCCCCCCTGCAAATGAAGAGGACCCTTTTTTGCCAGTTCGTTCATTCATGCAGGCCGTGGATGCCACAGCACGTAAAGCCATAGTCCCGGGCAACATTCTCGTGGTAGATGAGAGTATGGGTCAATTTACGGGGGTGGGTATGCCAGGCCAAATGGCTGTCCCCCGCAAGCCTATTCCTGTTGGCAGAGAATATCATACCGTGTGTGATGTTGAAACAGGCATATGCATAGGCATGGAATGTATGGGGGGTAGGGATAGTAGGCTAAAAGAATTAGTAGATGAGTTTGGGGTCACTACTGCTACTACTTTGCGCCTAACAAAACCATGGTGGGGGAGTGGTCGAATTGTTGTTGGTGATTCGTGGTTTGCTTCTGTTAAGACAGCTACTGAAGTGAAGAAGAGGGTTAGATTTTGTGGGCCAGGTGAAGACTGCGCATTCAGGGTTTCCCAACATGCTTTTGTGGAGTCAGAGGGGTCCTAAGAAAGGCGATTTAGCTTCAGCCACATGCATGCATGAGGGGGTGGAGCTGCTTGCAATCAATCAAAACGATCACAACCAGCAGCAAATTATCGCAACTTGCTCCACAACTTTGCCTGGCAAACCCAGAGAGGCCCGTTTTAGTGTCAATGATCCTCGGGTTCCGCGCTGTGAGGCTGTGGCCCTTTATTATTCAGCTTTTAATGCAGTTGATGTATTCAATGCCGTGCGCAACAGGTCCTCTTCCCTCAATCTCACCCTTGGAATGCAGGATTGGGAGAGGGCTGATTTCATGATTTTGCTTAATTTCATTATCACGAATGCCTACAAACATTTTTTTTTTTTAGTCGGTCTGTTTTGTCCAAGTATGTAGCCTCAAAAGGAACTACCAGGCCTGGGTATTTCAAACTTTTGCTCGCAGACTCCCTCATTTTGCATGGTAATGAGGGTAATTCTATCCCTGCCCTCGCACAGCCTGCCCCCCAGCCAGCCTAACATGCAGGATAGCTTTGCCCCGTGCATGCGACTCCTCAAATACCCACAGGTACCCATGGCCGACAAAATGAGAAAGAAAAGGGAGCTAGGGCACAACTATAACGAAGGTTTGGAGAGGTCAAAAAGACGTAAATGTGTCGTTTGTCTGCATGCCTTTTCAGAGAAGAAGGTATCTTACACTATGTTTTATTGTGCTACCTGTGGGCCAGATGTGCCGCTGTGTGTGTGTGTGGGGGGGGGGGGGGCGGGCGAACATGTCACTCGTGGCACAAACAGCACGGAATCCCTCAAAAAAAAGTAAAACGCCGTCGTATTAATCAATCTGACTCTTAATGACCTTGTGGTTGCCAGGTGGCAACTCAGCTGAAAATCATCTTCAAAGGGGGGGCGGCAGACAATGGACATTGGGCACTAAAAACTTTTGTAATAAATTTTATTTTATTTTAATACTTGAAAATGAAAGAAATAGCTGTATTATTAATAAATTTCATGATTTTATTATTTTTTTCTTCTTCTGAAGTATTTGAAATCCGGTTGCCACATGGCAACCATGCACATGCACTTAAACAATATATATATATATATATATATATTATATATATATTATATATATGTATATATTGAGCCGGTTGAAAAACGATAATATTAAGACAAGTAACCGGTACTACTTTTTACGCTTGATAATTTTATCGTTAGGACGGATATTGGGAAATGGCTCTCTTTTCTCTTTTTGTTGCTTGGCTCTGATAGTCCCCTACATTTTCCCACCATACTGGTTGAACTTCCTCTCTTTTTACAAGGAGGAAGATTAGCCAGGTTATTACTCGAGTCAGATTGCTTGGAATTGATAGGATATAGACCTCGGCTTGAATTAAATCACTAATATCTTTTTATTTGAACCGACAAAACCACGAAACTGGAATGCGGATGTCGACTGCCTGCCGCACGTCGACCCTTGCACTTTCTGTTGTCGGAAGGCCTCAGTGTCTATGTGCCTGGCGTTGCCATGTGGCAACAATTTTTCAGTACTAATTTTTAAAAAATTCTCACGACTAAATCGTGGCTGTTTTCATGAATAAAACGCTAGAAAACTGTTGGAAAAGTCCCTAACAAGCGCGTCGTAAAATTTCTCGACAAAACTTTTAGTTGAAGTTAATTTTTTTTTTCGATTGAAGGGTGACATCCCAGTGCACTTTTTCCACGTAAATTCACCAAGTAACGATTTTTTTTGGAAAAGATGGAAGTGGGAGACACCCTTTCAGTCCCTGTTGTGCGCTTGGGGAGGGCTTGGACAAAAAAGAAATTTGGCGATCCCACCTTTAAGGACATTGTGGCTTTGGGGGTGTTGACAGAAAAAGAAACAAAAAACCAAAAAGCTTTAACCACGCTGCGTTTTGATGGCAAGGATTATTACTTCTTCACGAAGCATTTGAAGCCAGAGCTGGGCAGGCAGGGTCGAGTTTGAAGTTCATGAATGCAGAGGAGAAAGAGGTGGAGATGGAGGTTTCGGAGGATGAAGAAGAAGAACAGGAGGAACAGGAGGAGGAACAAAAACAGCAACAGAATCTGGATGAGGCGGGTGAGGAAAAAGAGGAGGAGGAGGAGGGAGGTGAGGATGAGGCTGTTCCCTTTCTTAACCCCAGCCCCTATACGGCCCAGCAAGTGGAGGAGGAGAAACAAAAAGTGTTGGGGAAGGGCTTTGACTGGAAAGTGGGTCCCCAGGCAGTGGACTGGGGAGCAGATCGTCCTCGCCACAAGGCAAAGTCTACGATGGAAGAGAAGTTTGACATCTCCCCCCTCGCGTCCCCCCTCCTCTTTCTTTGCCATTTCGTTTTGTTTTTCTTATTCCAGTTTGCATCCATACTCCATACAATTTTTTTACATGTGTCTGGTTTTTTTTTTGAATATTGTTATGTCGGTGCAGAGAAATAATGTAATGAAAATCCATTTCAATTTCCTTTGTTTTGTTTGTTTTTTTTGGTCATCATGGTGTCCGCTTTCGTACAAAATTTTGCGTGATTGCCAAAAAAAAAATATTTTATTTTTTTGTTTTTCCGGTTTGTAGACACTTTCTTCATTTTTTCCCAATATCGGCTTTAACATCCATCCTTCAGCTCACCAACCAGGAGCTTGCAAAACAACAAAATAATGGTTTAGCAAAAGCATTGTCCACTGAGGAGTTCTGGCTTTTTTTGGGGCTACTGGTACGCATTTCCATTGCAGACAGGGGTCGAAGAAGGTCGCACTGGGCCCCCAAGGAGGGTGAGGGGACGGATGGCTTGCCAGGAGATGGTTTTGGTGAGTATATGGCGCTGAATCGCTTCGACACCATTTTGAAATGTCTACGTACTGGCCCCCCTGCAACTGATGATGATCCTTTTTTGCCAATTCAAGCATTCGCTGAAGCTGTTGACGCCAAGGCAAGGGCTGCAATCGTTCCTGGGGGGGTGATTACTATCGATGAGAGCATGGGTCAATATACAGGGGAAGGTATGCCTGGCCAAATTTGTGTTCCCCGTAAGCCAATCCCTGTTGGAAGGGAATATCATACAGCGTGTGATGTCGAAACGGGGGTCTGTATCGCCATGGAAATAGTGGAGGGTAAGGACAGAGATAAACACAAGGAGTTCGCCAAAGAGTTTGGAGTCACGACGGCCACTACCCTTCGTTTATCCAAGCCGTGGTGGGGAACAGGTCGCATTTTCATCGGCGATTCTTGGTTCGCTTCTTGCAAAACAGCAGTCGATATGAAGAAAAGGGGTGTCGATTTTGTTGGAATGGTGAAGACTGCTCATGTGGGCTTTCCTGTGCGGCTTCTACACAGTAGAAGGGGGGGGGGGGGGAAGGGCGATTTAGCTTCTGCAACATGCGAAAAGTAGGGGGTGAAGCTATTGGCAGTCAACCAAAACGACCGCAACCAGCAGCAAATTATTGTTACCTGCTCCACTACCTTGCCTGGAAAGCATCGTAATGCTCGTTTTAGTCAGTCTGTGCCCCGTGTTCCCAGGTGCGAGGCTGTGGCCCTTTATTATTCTGCTTTTAATGCGGTTGATATGTTTAATTCCGCACGCCACGGGTCAAACTCTCTCAATTTGTCTTTTATTTTGAATGACTGGAAGAAGGTCGATTTTATGATTTTGATGGTCTTCATTATCACCAACGCTTACAAACATTATGGTTTTTTTAGCCAGTCGTCCTTGGCCAACCTCAACATGACGAAGGGCGACAACAGGCCGGGGTATTTCAAATCTGTGCTTGCTGCAGCCCTCCTCAGGCAAGGTGCACCCCCTGATTCCCAACCCCCCAATGCCCTCGCTTCTGACCCCCATGCCCCTGCCCAACCTATCATCCCAAAATGCGTGGAACTTCGTAGGTACCCCCTAGTAATCATGTCGGACAAAGCAAAAAAGAAACAGGAGGCAGGTAGAGCATATAATGAGAGCATAGAGAGGTCCAAAAGGCGTAGGTGTCGTGTTTGTTTGTATGCCTCTTCTGTCAGCAAGTCGTCTTACACGAGCTATTACTGTGGCACCTGTGGCCCCGACATGCCCTGTTACATTCCCTGAAGATAGCTCGATAAAAAGTCGGTAATACAACCAGACACAAATCCCCCAAAGGAGAATGATGTCTCGTTATATTAGCTCAGTGAAGCCGAAAAAGAAAGCGGCCACAGACCACGGTTAAAATGGCATTAGGTGAAATCCGGCCAAACGATATTGAAATACTGGGAAAAAACTAGGTGCACCTGACACCAGAAAAACTGTACTTTTTACCGGCTATCCGGGGGGTGATGCCTACAGTACCCCTTCCCGATTTTATGACGGAAATATGCAATATTTTCGTCATATAGCTGCTGATTTCTTTTCTGCACAAATGCTACGGGGTGTTGCAACTAAGTGCATTAACCCACGGATAGACGGTGCAGTGGATGAATAAAACGCATACACCAGACACGCGTCAACTGTAAATCTCTAGCCTCATTTTTTGTAAATAAATAAAAAACTCCTCCTTCCACACTCGTTGTCCCCCCCGTAACTTAATCCTGAGGCAGTATGTCAAGAACAAATAGTATTACTATTGAAATAAAAGCAGCATTATAATTTTTTCTCCTTCTCTAAAAACACTTCCGATCAGTAAATAGATTGTCTTTTAATAACATACCCTTGTTTTCAATCAGTTACCTTAATATAGTACTAGGGGGTCAGTCCTAATAACTATATCCAAAGCCGGTGTGAGTGAACCGACCATGCGATAAACCGACACAAGTAGAGACGGACCGTGCTGGTATGACGATATTAAGTATATCCAAAGAAAAAAATATTTAATATGTCTACTATGAGAACATTTATTGAGAACATCACCCTGGATACTTGAAGCAGGGTCGTACCAGGAACACCATCGCTAAACTCACAAGCGATCCCCTTCTACGGTGTCGTATCCATTTGCCGATTGACCTTCGCACTCATATGTTGCGATAAAAATGCCAAGTAACAACAATGGTATAAAAATATTTTAATAAGACATGATCTGACATGGGCACTATGAGATTAATCCACATGCAGCTTTCAATGTCCGACGCGTGATAAAAGAAAAAAATGTCACTTACTGCCTTCGTCGCCTTGCGCGAACCCCTTTGCCAGGTGGCGGGCCGCCAACAAAAGTCAAGTCAAACTTTGACTCCTCAAGAATGTCCCATATTTTGTTAGGGATGGCGCCCAAAGATAAGTCAAAAGGAATGTCAAGCACTCCCCTAGGCAGTGACTGAATAGTCCACGCAGTGTGGTCTTTGTCTCGAGGGTAATAGTATCATCCCAAGTCTCGAGATCTTTCGCGTCTTTGTATACCGGTAAGTATTGTCTAGCTTTTGGATCCTCAACAGGGTCCATGCTTCTCCAGAAATGGAGTACCGGTTGTATCGTTTTTGCTGCTGAGGATCTCTTCGATGTCCGCGCTGCCCGTGTAGTCTGCGGGACCGCCACAGCTCGCATGAGATAAAGATCTGAGAGAGTGTCATCGGCAACATGAGATTCTGCCGGTCTCAACAGATAAAAAGCGTCTCGGACCCACTTGATGGTCGCAATCGCCTCGCCTTCCTTCCATCGCGCATGTCGAATGTCCACCTTACCCGCGTTCGGGTTAGTGTCCTTCTCCCCTCCTCCTCCATGGACATCCGTCGCTCGCGTCGACCTTGCCACCTTCCTCGGTTGGTCGAAGATGAGATCGTTTTGCGCTCTCCTCCTCTGCGCCTCCGTGAACTTCTCCTTCGTACCGCCGCGGACTATGGGGGCTTTAGACTGAGTCCATGGACATCCGTCGCTCGCGTCGATCTCGCCACCTTCCTCGGTTGGTCGAAGATAAGGTCATTTTGCGCTCTCCTCCTCTGCGCCTCCGTGAACTTCTCCTTTGTACCGCCGCGGACTATGGGGGCCTTAGACTGAGTCCCCGCCGCGCTTTTGCGGTTTGAGTCTTCCTTGCTCTCCTTCTCGGTCTCCTCCTTCTCCGAGACAGGTGCCCGATAGGCATTCTCCTCCTCTAAGGTATCCTCCTTACTGATAGGCGGTACCTCTTTGAAATCCTCCTTCATCCGTTTCAACGCCTCCTCAACGGATTCATCCTCGAGTAAGAAGGGGTCATATTTGATCAGCCTTCGAACATTCACAATTTGCACCTTCCCTCTACCCCTGATCTTATAGTTCAGAGGTCCCATCTGTTCCATAATCTGGTATGGTCCTTTCCTGTGGGTAAACAGCTTAGAGCTAACCCCCTTAGGGACTTGAGGATGGTACAGGAGTACAATATCCCCAACCCGGAAACGGACTTGATCTAAGTGCGCTTGTCGCACTCCTTGTGCATCAGTCTTTCTGCGCTCCGCCTCCCTATGCGCCGCAACTATTTGCTCCGCCTCCATCTTCGCTCTTAGCCTCATCCCGAACAACTCATCCTCATCTGCCCAAGTGTCCTTTGGATGCAGAAGCGAGGTTGGGATATTAGGCTCTCGGCCGTAAACCAATTGATATGGCGAGACTGAGCTCCTGGCTCCTCCTAATGCCGATGAGGGTAGACAGTTCATTGCAAAGGCAAATGAAGGTGCTGCCTCCACCCAGGCTCTCTGATTCTCCTTTTTCATACAGTACATCTTAAGCGAGGCTTTGAGAGGTCTATGTACCCGCTCGATCTTGCCATTCGCTCTCGGGTTATAGGCAGTAACATATTGCCATTTCATCCCGTAGTACTTAGATAGTCTGTCGATGACTCATTATTAAAGTCAGAACCTCGATCAGAACATATCTTTCTAGGCACTCCGATCTGCGAGACGATCCTGTCGATCAGAGCCTCCGCAGTTGTCTTGCCTGTAACGTCCTTAACAGGAACAACCCAGACATAATTGGTGGCTCGATCTATCGCAGTAAGAAGGTATTTGTACCCTTCGGCCGATTCGGGGAAAGGTCCCACATGATCGATGTGTAAGAATTCAAACATCCCGGCGTGTAACGGGAATGTACCGATCAGGCCGAAATTTGCCTTCAACGGTGTCTTTGTGGTTTTGCATGGGATACATGCGTCTACTTCTCTGTCTATCTCCTCCTTCATTCCTTTCCACCAAAATCGCCTCGCTATGAACCAATGAGTTCTTTGTCGACCCGGATGTGCCAGTAAGGGGCAGTTATGGGCTGCAGCATATATGAAGCGCCTCAACTTCTCCGGTACCCAGAGAGTCCATTTGTCAGGCTGTGATGCAAAGTTGCCATGCTGGCCCTTGTACCACAATAGCCCATCTCTCCACGCCATCTCCTTCATTTGATCTTTGATCTGCGGAGTCTTTTTAAGCTCATTAGGGTTCTTGTATAACGTTATGAGCTCGTTGAACTCCGGATCCGTCGCCTGCTGCTGCCTCCATGCGGTAGGCGAGGCGATATGGATAGTACCGTCCTCCAACCTTACTCCTACCCTCTCCGGGTCTTCATCAAGCTCGCTTCGATTTTCCTGTGGAGGTTCAGTACAGACCTCAGTCGTCTCCTCCTCCTCTTTTATATTCGCCTTCGCGTTTTCATATGCCTCATAAGACCACTCAGCGTCTTCGAGAACATGCGCCTCACAGCATATGCCATGATCCGGGCCTTGAGGACTATATCGTAGACCCGTGCGGTCATAACGAACGCCTCTTGCCATCTGCATCGCCTCTATGTGGCTTACCTCGTATACCTTGTCCGTGGACAGGTCCATCATCTCCACTGATGATACGAGAGCCGACACCTCCGACTGAAACTCTAGCCTAGAAAGGCTATCAGCGACTACGTTTCGCTTTCCCGGTAAATAGACCATCGTGAAATTGAAACATGACAAGAAAGCTTGCCACCGCGCCAAACGGCCGGTTTGTTCATGATTCATCAACCAAAGAAGGTTGTGATGATCGGTCCTAACCGTGAATAGAGGTCCTCCCCATAGATATTCTCTGAGCCTCTTGAGAGCCCATACTACTGCCAACGCCTCTCTCTGTCGCGTGCAGTAATTTCGCTTCGCCGCACACAGCTTTCTACTAATAAACATGATCGGGCGCAACTTTTTCTCCTCATCTTCTTGTTGCAGCACCGCGCCAATCGCAAACTTAGATGCATCCGTTTCGACTACGAACGGCTTCGTAAAGTCGGGCATCATAAGTACTAATCCGCCGTCCTTGGGATCTTTGTAAATGAGATCTTTGAGCGTATTAAACGCCTGCAAAGCCTCCTCATCCCACTTCTCAAAGTCTCCAAAATCAATCATCTTCTCCAACTTAGCCCGAGTTGCACCCCAATCGGGTATGAACTGGCTGTAGTACTGTGCCATCGCAAGAAAAGAGTGTAACTCTGTGCGATTCTTTGGCAACTGTCTACTCATGATCTCCTCCCTCTTTTCGCGCGATATCGAGACCCTATTATGAGAAATCTCGTAACCCAAATACGTCACACTTGTCCTGGCAAGCTGACATTTCTTTAGGTTGCATTTCAGGCCAAAAGCTCCGATGCGCCTGAAGACATCTGACAAGTGATCGATATGCTCTTCCATTGTGTTAGAGTATACGATGATGTCATCGATGTAACAAAATGCATATTCTCCCGCCTTCTGTCCTCTCCTTCTCATAAAACCATCCTCCGACTGGTCGTCATATTGACCACTCAACATCTTCTGCATCGCCTTCTGAAAGAGCCCCGGGGCCTGTTTGAGTCCCATCTGAAGCACCTTCCACTGGTATATTTCCATACCAACCACGAATGCAGTCAGTTATCTGGATTTCTCGTCCAGTGGTATCTGCCAGAAGCCGTTCTTAAGGTCAATAACCGAATAGAATTTAGCATTCCGCAGCACTCTTCTGCCCTCTTCTAAGGTCGGCAGAGGATTTCTCTCTTCCTCTAGCACCTTATTCACACGGGCATAATTGATCTTCAAACGCCATTCTCCTCCTGGCTTGGGACGATTTTCGGTTGAGAGACAATTGGAGATGTAGATCTCTCAATAAAGTCCTCATTGAGCAACTGTCTCACGTTCTCCTCCGCTATCTTTGCCTCATGTATGCTCAAATTTGCCCTCCGCGGTGCCGGAGATGGCTCCGCACCCGGTATCATGTAAATGACAGCAGTGAAGTCCTCCGACTTTACACCACCTGCCCGAGGAGGGTCGAAAATTTCTCTGTACGCCTCCATCTTAGCTTTGAGAAGCTCCTTCTCTCTCTCCGTACCCACTCCTTCTTCTAAAATTTTCCGCGCCGCCGCTTGGAAATCTTCCTCCGACATCTTCTTATGTTCTTTGAGGGGCGCTAAGTCCTCCTCCAAACTCAAATCTTCCTCGGACAAATCGTCCAGTCCCGTCCGTTCATACGTGACTGTGTCCGGCTCATCATCATGACCGAGTCCGACAAGCATATCAATAAGGTTCGCGTATTGTATCGGAGCCTTACGGGTGTAGAAACCATCAAAGCATGTGAAAGCTTGAGGTATCAATTTCAACTTGTCCTGGGCTCTGAGCTTCCGCTTGTATGCACTGCTCTGCTCCCGAGACCCGAGTCGACAAGCCACCACTAACTGTTGCTTGCGAGAGGAACCGGTATAGGATGATCAATAAGCCGGTCCCTTATCTCCTGTGCCCAGATCGCCTTCTCATTGTATGGCAGAATGACAGTATACGGCTTGTTACTCTCAAATAGAGTCCGTAGACACTTTTTCACTTCAGTTAATGAGCGCGGCCAGGTAGGCACATCGCCCCAAAAGTTCGTGATAAAAGTTTTAATGTCATCCGCTGGAGTATCGGGGATACGCCCCTTCCTCCTTGGCACAAACGCCTCTCTCTTTTCCTCTGACATCTTTGCGTGGTAACAGTAGCCATTAGTAATATGGGCATCTGCCCCACCACCTTCTGCGAATCTGGCCAACGACGGGCACTGTTTCGCAACACATATTATCTCCTCATTACGCGCTACGATTAAGTCATCAATAGACTTTTTGTCCCATGCGGGAATCGTAACCGTATACGCCTGCATCTCCGTCTCCCAATTGTCGGTCCAGGATAGTTCGTCCGGCACTGTGACATAGGGGTGTACATAGGCTTCAGTTGCCTCATGTACGAAGGCCAACCTTTTCCTCTGCGTTGCTAGACTCAGCTCAAAAGCCTCGTATGAGTCAGTAGCAGTCATCGGATTAATATCCTCCTTCTCTCCATTCTTCACTCCATAAAATTACTCGCCGTGCGGCGCAATCGATCACAGCCCCCATCGTAGCCAATTGGTCATACGACAGCAGGATTGAACCGTGGTAATCGGGGACAACATAGAGGTCCGCACGATATACTCGACCGGATTTCAATTTGAAAATTAATGTGACGATGCCCGTAATTTCCGTACGGCTGCCTACCCCTTTTAGGGTCCCCTTTGTTTTTCTAATATTTTTGTCAACCCATGTCCGGTGACTATTCAAAAACTTCTGGCCGACAATATTAATATTCGCCATCGTATCATTACCAACTTTTAATGTGGTTTGTAAAGTTTCACAAAAGAGGTCAGTGTAGCATAGCGCGTCCGGTCTATGTATACTAGCCGCTAGCACATGAATTTTTCGTTCTAGGGTTTTGAGTCTAAGCTCAAGTTCCTTGTCCTCTTCTCGTTATCCCCCCTTTTCCGCCAACTTAACTTCTTGAGTCTCCGGGGCTTCCGGTATC
>WBZZ01000750.1:22500-27500 GCA_019918135.1 Paulinella micropora
ATAATAATAATAATAATAATAATAATAATAATAATAATAATAATAGTCATAACAACAGAGATCAACCACATGACATAATGTAACGCCGCGTAACGTGACATGACATTTACGTAACGTAACATGACGCAAGCATAAGGTAAGCATAAGGTGTGGCATCTCTCTCTCTCTCTCCTCCCCCCCCCCCCCCCCACCCCCCCTCTCTCTCTCTCTCGTTCTTTCTCTCTCTCTCACACACACACACACAATCTAAACTGAACGCTGACATGACACGAGCAAACATATATCACTTACCTAGCACCACAGTCAATGCCTCTCTAGCTCTTGCGCTACGTCTCAAACACGCTTCCCCCCCCCCCCCCCCCCTCTCTCTCTCTCTCTCTCTCTCTCACGCACACACACACACACACACACATACAATCTAAACATAAATCGCTGTGACCAAGCACCACAGTCAAGGCTTCTAGCTCTTGCACTACGTCTCGAACACGTATCCCCCCCCGCCTCTCTCTCTCTCTCTCTCTCTCTCTCTCTCTCGCTGTGACCTAGCACCACAGTCAAGGCTTCTAGCTCTTGCGCTACGTCCAGAACTCGCGGCAGCATGTCCCTACAGAGATCGATAGTGGTAGATAGGTAGGTAGAGAAAAGTCAGTAAGCATGACATAAGGGAAAGGGCAGGGGGGGGGGGGGGGGGGGGGGGAGAGAAGGAAAATAAAGATGCGAAATGCAGGACATACAAGGCAACAAGAAGGCAAGGGCAAGACCTGTCTTGTTGGTAGAGCTTGACCAGCCAATCGATCACAACCTTGGGATTGAGCTCCCACAGTCGCTGGCAGACTGGCCGGGCGTTCTTGTGGACTTGTCCCGTGGTTTCGTCACAGCCAAGATAGGTAGGCAGCAGCTTGGCCAAGAGCTGATCGCGGACTGCACACCTAAGCATTAAGCATTCCGCGAGCAAGATCAGCCATCAGCCATGAGCCATGAGCCATCGGCATCAGCCATCAGCCATCAGCCATCATCATCATAATCATAATCATAATCATAATCATGTTCATAATCATAATCATAACCGTAATCATTATCACCTTGACCTGGCCAGGGGGTGTTCACACTCTTGCGCTACGTACAGAACACCTCCCCCCCCCCCCCCCCCCCCCATCTATCTATCTATCTGTCTATCTATCTATCTATCTATCAATCTATCTATCTGTCTGTCTATCTGTCTATCTATCTGTCTACCTACCTTCCTACCTTATCTATCTATCTATCTATCTAACCCCCCCCCCCCCCCCCCTCCTCCTCTTGCGCTACGTCCAGAACACGTCCCCCCCCCTTCTTGACCTGGCCAGGGGATATTCACACTCAGTCTCTTCGTGCTTGTCCAAGCCTAGTGATTGACCCGGATGCGCCTGCAATACATAACATGCATACAATACATATAGATAGATAGCTAGATAGATAGATAGATAGAGAGAGAGAGAGAGAGAGAGAGAGAGATACCTGCACATAAACACAAACAACATACATAATATACACACAAAACATGACACACACAACCTGCCCGTACACACATGGCATACTATTTATACAAAAACACGCAAAACACACCTAATATACATTACATGAATGCCATGTCATTAAAATTGACATTTACATACAGCGGGTTATCGATCACCTCCACAAAATGTGGTCAGGTCACCGATCAGACTACATAAGCGGCGCGCCAAATTCGACGTGTTTTGCGGGGCTCGTCGGCCCGGCCCGGCTCTCAGGCCGCAAAACACGGCAAATTTGTGGCTAGCCGCATAATATGCAATTTTCAACTACTACTACTACTACTACTACTACTACTACTACTACTACCACTACTACTACTACTACTACTACTACTACATGCAGGGAGACACAGCTGACCTGTACTAGGCCGCACAATAGCATTTCCGGGCAGTTCGCCAGGGCAGGGTCCATCAGTTCTCGGACTTGAGGGTAGAGGTCAGTCTCCCCAAGGCCAAGCAAGCATTCGATCACATCCACACAGAACCAAGCCTGGAAGGTGCGCTGTAGGTAGACCTCTGAGGAGACATCTTTGGCTTTGTTCTTGAAGTGGTCCAGCTGCAAGTCTGGCAGCACCGCCTGTCACAGCGTGGCCATACATGAAGGAGCATAGAGGGAAAAAACTTGGACTTTTTGTGGTGGGGTTTGGGGGGTTGGGGAGGGGTGGGTGGGGGGGGGGGGGGGGGGGGGGGGGGGGTTGTGGTATGGCTGGTGAATGCATAGTTCGTTAGGTCATTAGATGACTGGGTAGGTAGGTAGATGTTCTTACCTGTGTGTGGGTGGAGACAGCCGTGATGTTCAAGATGCTCTGAGGTACGCGTAACAACTCCCGGAGCACTACATTGTAGATAGATAGATAGATAGGTAGGTAGGTAGGTAGGTAGGTGACACACAAAGATACATACAGACATGCATCCCTTGTCAGCGCCCAACCGCGTCGACAATTAACTGCAGCATCCCTCCATCATTATCATCATCATCATCATCATCATTATCGTTATCATCATCAGCAGCAGCAGCAGCATAATGATCATCATCATCATCATCATCCATCCCCATCATCATCATCATCATCATCATCATCCATCCTCATCATCATTATCCATCATCATCATCATCATCATCATCAACAACAACAACAACAACCAACAACAACAACAACAACCTGAAGCTGAGACGCCTTGTGCTTCCACGGGCGGAGGAAGTGTGAACAACAACAACAACAACAACAACAACAACCAACAACAACCAACAACAACCAACAACCTGAAAGCTGAGACGCCTTGTGCTTCCACGGGCGCAGGAAGTGAGCCAAAGGAAAGGGGCATGGTGTAGGCCCGTTCACGTGGGTCCAGATATCCATCAAAAGTCGCAGACCTGCAACAAAACATTATGTCAATCGCTCAATCAATCGATCGATCAATCAATCAAGCAATCAAGCAAGCGATCGATCGATCGATCAATCAATCAATCAATCGATTGACATATTGATGGATCAAGCGATCAACCAACCTACCAATCAATTAATCAATCAACCAATATATCACTCACTCACTCACTCAATCAATCATTCAACCAGCTAACGAGCCAACAAATTAACCAATCGAATCGAATCAAATCAAATGCAATCGAATCCTCCCCAATCCAAATCCAGTCCAATCTAATCCAATCCAATCCAATCCCGTCCCATCGAATTCCCATTCCATCCAATCCCATCCAATGCCCATCCACTTCACCCCCCCATCCGAGCCAAGCAAATGGTAGACAAGCCGCAGACGACAGACCCTTCCGGTTGGGAACTTGCATTTCAGGCAGGTCAAGCAACTGGTAGACAAGCCCCCATTTCAGCTGTGGGTACAAACTGTGGAGAGTGGACACGAAGACCTGCAGACGGGTAGATATGATAGGTAGATAGCTAATCGATCGATAGGTTGGATGGATGGATGGATGGAGGGAGGGAGGGAGGGAGGGAGGGAGGGAGGGATGGATGGATGTATGTATGGAGGATTGGATGGATGGATGGATGCATAGATGGAGGGAGGGAGGGAGGGAGGGAGGGAGGGGGAGGGTGGGAGGGAGGGAGGGAGGGAGGCATGGAGGGAGGGGATGGATGGAGGGATAGATGGAGGGATGGATGGAGGGATGGATGGAGGGATGGATGGATAGATGGATGGATGGATGGATGGATGGATGGATGGATGGATGGATTAGCTAGACAGAGCTAGCTAGATGGAAAGATATAAAAGATAGAAAAGAGAAGCGTGGAGGGTTACCTCCACCGTCCAGCCAGACAAGACAGTCTTATCATCATCAGTGCGTGGTGGTGATGGACTATGACCAGACAGGATATTGAGGGTGGTACGGTACGTGTACATCACCTCATTGTCAACCCTAAAAACACATCACACCGACACCGTGATGTGATGTGAGGTGAGGTGAGGTGAGGTGATGTCATGTAATTTACTTTTAATGTAATGTGATGTAATTTACTTTTAATGTCATGTAATGTCATGTAATGTCATGTCATGTCATGTCACGTCATGTGATATAATGTAATGTAATGGAATGTAATGTCACGTCATGTTATGTAATGCAATGTAATGGAATGTCATGTCATGTTATGTCATGTTATGAGATGTGATGTAATGTAATGTAATGTAATGTAATGTAATGTAATTTACTTTTACTGTAATGTAATTTCATGTCATGTCATGTCATCTCACCTACCTACCTACCTACCTACCTACCTACCTACCTACCTGCCTGCCTCTACACTGTCAGCTACCTACCTACCTACCTATACCTACCTACCTACCTACCTACCTACCTACCTGCCTACCCTTTTGTGTTTTGAATGGCTGAATGCACATACTAACCCGAGCATGCTGTTGGTACGGACGATCATCGCTACCAATCCGGGCTATCTCTACACGGTCAGCTACCTACCTACCTACCTACGTACCTACCAACCTACCTTCCTACCTACCTACCTGCCTACCTGCCTCTACACTGTCAGCTACCTACCTACCTACCTGCCTACCTGCCTACCCTTTTGTGTTTTGAATGGCTGAATGCACATACTAACCCGAGCATGCTGTTGGTGCGGACGATCATCGCTACGATCCGGGCTATCTCTACACGGTCAGCTACCTACCTACCTACCTACCTACCTACCTACCTACCTACCTGCCTGCCTACCTGCCTACCCTTTTGTGTTTTGAAATGGCTGAATGCACATACTAACCCGAGCATGCTGTTGGTACGGACGATCATCGCTACCATCCGGGCTATCTCTACACGGTCAGCTACCTACCTACCTACCTACCTACCTACCTGCCTACCCTGCCTCTACACTGTCAGCTACCTACCTACCTACCTACCTACCTACCTACCTACCTGCCTACCCTTTTGTGTTTTGCAATGGCTGCATGCACATACTAACCCGAGCA